>PVJO010014095.1:0-49542 GCA_004026905.1 Hystrix cristata
TGATTAATACGACAGAAATGTAGAAACACACAAACTGTATTTACTTTCAGTAAATTTTAGAATATTCAAAATTGGTCAAATTATTGTTAATAATCTTCAAGTTTTTCTCTATATTTAGTAGTAAATAAATAAATATAAACCTTGGTTTTCAAAAAACTGCTAATATCAATTTCTCTCTAAGATTATTTTTCTCCAAACTTATTTCATCACTAATCTCATTTCCCTTCTGTGACCTTTACATTTATAACCCTTTTCTTCACTAGAATGGAATTTGAACAAGAAAACATATTTTGGAAGAAACTATCACCAAAATCTGTAAGTCATAAATACTGTTACACTGTCATACTCTTATAACTCATATTGAAATCATAGGACTTCAATTACATGCGAAGTTACATAGTAGGTACAGTTTCTTTCTGTGCATATGCATATACACACAGTCAAACACAAAGTTTAAATGCTTTTTAAGTGTGGGCTTAAATTACTAGAAGTCTGGCCATTCAAAGTTAATAGCAAGACTCTGTTTTTAGCCCATCTACTAAACTATAACAGCAGAGTATGAAAACATACCCACCCACTGTGCAAAGACCAGAAGTAAGGTAGATGGAATTTATTGATGGGATTTTTAATATGGGTATGTTTAAATTGATTTCAAAATAGGAACTTAAATTTTAAACTGTTAAAACAAGATGTGAAAACCATAGGTCTGTCTCCTCCAGGACATTAGTAAGTTTAAATATGCATTTTTATTCTCAGGAAATGGTGCTGATCAGATTCCTGGGTGTTGATTCTAGTTTCTGATGAAACCTGGACGTGCATCACTGTATGAGTTCCAAAAAGACTTAGTGGATGTTCCAACCAACCAGTGGCAGAGGAGAGAAGAATATGCTACTTATTGTCACTGTCTAGCTACTTAGAAAGCTACACAGAAAACTAACTATAAAAAAGAAATATTCAGAAACTTGACTAGAAAAAGCACTGATTGATTAAAATATTTTTCATATTCACTTTAGACTAATAATACATTGATATAGAATAATAACAGTTGCAAACAATTTATAATAGGTACTGAAATCAGGCACGAATATTATAATCATTAATTCTCACGTCCAATATGATATCTTAAACCAAACAAGAATATTTAGTTTATTACATAAGGACACATTTCCAGCACCCAAGGCCAGAGAGAGCAAACAAGGCTGTATCTGTCAAGCATCACGTGGGAGGAACAAGCCATCCGCCAAGAGCGCAGCAAATCCAGGAGTCAGCTGGGCCGGCTCATGAACATCCTGTATGAAAGACGTGAGCATCATTTTTTTTTTGCAATGGAACCAGTGACCCAGCAAATGAAACAAAAACACCACACTCATTTAAACAACGTCTCTAGGACGTTTTCTCATTTCTAGGACAAAAGCAGTTGTTCATTTGTCTAGGATTCAGTATCTCAAAGCACTCAACTGATGCTTTCAGAAAATGTTACCAACATGAGCCCAAGACCGGAACTTCATTTGTCCCTCAATCCTCTTCCATTCTCGTTCTAAACTTGAAAGAGGTTCTATACAATGTTGGTGTGCAAAAACCCAAAAAAGGGTAGGCAGATAGATACAGTGAATAAAAACAGTCCTACTGCACAGTTATCTAAATACTTATGGTGGGTGAGAGACTATTCCATGCAAAACATTGACTAATTTGAGATATATAATAATGTTATATTTCTTATAATTACTAAATGCTACAATATTCTGAGCATATATTTAAATGCACATAATACAGGTCAGGTGAAATTAATCAACAGTGTTAACCTGGCCCAAGGTTCCACATTCCTCATTTGTTCCTGGAGTTGGTGATTTATGGAACAATATACGTATGTTTGTGAATGTGTGTATGTGTGTGTGTGTGGTGTACATGTGTGTGTTATTGAAACCCTAATTTTGTAACCGCAATCCCACTCACCCAGAATTAAAGAGTGGGATTCCAAATACAGTAATTTATTTTACATAGCTCATTAATTACATTAGTTTTCTGCATATATCCAGATGTGCACATAAACATTTATTGGAGAATACACATTTCTATTCTAAAGTAGTTCACAGCCCAGCAAATATAGGCAGCCACTTTCCCTGGGGATAGGTCGTCTAACATCAATTTAAATAGATGTGGGCTGAAATTTTAGTTTTGGTTTAAAACTTGAGCTCTTACAATTTTAACCTTACACGGACCTTAGTTCACTTTTCCCGGGGAGTTTTTAATGGCATCTCAATCTCCTTAACAGTGTGTAGTACATTCTGCTTTTCACATTACCATTCTTAATGTGTCCTTGAAATAGCTGGGGTACTGGAGATTGTTTCACCACAATGCACAGATCTATATGGTGTAGCTGGAAGAACACTTAGAAGTGCTGGTAATAAAAATGACAATATGTAGCTTTAACATTTAGTTTTGAAATTTAAAAACATTTGAAGTGTTCTGACATTAGTATTCAAATGCTTGTGTCCTGTGTGCAGTTAGATTTCAAATCTTTCTTTTCTCCTTGCCGTATGGTTTCATCCTTTCTGAGAGACACAGAAACAAATCCTGTACAGCACAAGCAATTATGACTTTTAGAAGGTGTTATTCTTTGAGTCTTGGTTCGCTTTTGCTTTATGTTAGACTCATTACTGATGGCTGCCTTTCAGCTCCAACGAATGATAGCTGACAAAGGTTATTACAAATCAAACTTCTGCTCTTTAATTTGTCTTTGTAGAGATACGTGTAATATTTTCTTTTTGGAGATGTCACAAGTCTTATTTGGATGAACACATTTATTAAATACAAAACTCTGTTAAAAGTATTCATAAGCATTGATTTTTAAACACCAAAAGCTATGTAGTCTTGCCACTTGGTCTTTTGCTTAGATACTAGCTTTGTTATTACAACACACACACAAATAGGAAGACAAATTTTATCCGAGAATGAATTCATTTGAGATTCATAAATGACAAGTTTCAGTTTTTTAGGGGCTTGCATTTGACTAATGAAGGACAAAACACAGCTTATTAGAAGAGGGAGGAATTGGAAACTTATTAAAAAGATTCTCACAAACTTTCCTGGACATAAGCTGACTTTCATGAACAACATTATGGCAAGTTAAGTGCAAATGAATCAAAACATGTGGATTAAATTTCCCTTGAAGTATACATGGTTTTGTAAATTACAAGAAAAAAGGGAATGAGAAAATGCACTTTTAGCTTTGCCAAACTCAAGACATTTGAACAATTGCTTAAGAAAAATATGCCAAACTGTATTTTCCTCCTTTAAATTCACCTAATAGCAGAAGAAACACTTTGAAGTTCTATAGCCAGTTCCTTCTCACTAACTCAAATTTCTTTTGGAATGTCCTCACGTCTTCTTTGTACTAGCCTCACAAACAAATTTTAGACACAACGTTGGTATTTTTACTATACAGGAAAGTTGAAAACTTATATGCTTTGTACTAAGGAAGAATTAGATGTTAGAGTTTAAGTTAAATGGAAACCAATGAAATCCTCTTTTCACTAAACTCAATGAACATCATTACTCTCAAAAGCAATATAAGAAATAAAATCTGTGGGCTGCAAATACGGACCGATTACACACATTTGCATTTGTTCTGAACACAAGACTATTTTCCATTGATATAATACTATACTCACTAGCAGAAACTTTAAACACCTGTATATTTTTGTTATGATTTTACTGTATGAGAATGATGTGTTCTTTAAAAAAGTCAGAGGTTTTAGGTAAACCACAAAAAAATCCAGAAATCGCACCTACTGTGAACATCTTAGAGTGTACCTTTCTACATTTTTTCCTTAAGTAAAATTACACACATATATTATTTGTGATGCACATACCACATTATGTTACTTGTTTATTTCATCAGGCTTATGTAGTATATACATATACTTGATCCACATATTTGCATATGTATCCTATGATCACTGTTAAAATTTGACCAAATTAAGTGTTTGGTGTATTTTCTAATCTTCATTTCCCTCTCAGTTTATTTAATTAATTCCTTTAACATGTATTTATAATATATAACATAAATTTACACAATATCATCTAATTTACACTGCAATGTTTCTCTTATCATTAAAAATGGATATAGGGGAATTTCAAATTAATTTATATAATGCCTATATATTAAAAAGGATGACTCTGCTTCCTGCTACACACTTTTCAAGTCACTAGTTCTATAGAGCCCATGAAAGGTGAGGATCACATGTCTTTTTTTTTTTCTGGATTGTTATTAAAATTTATGAAAAATTACACAAACTTACAGGCCATTACACAAGCTTACAGACCACAATACATTGTGCCTTTTGCTTATGACAGTGACCAATGTAAACAACCACATAAATGAAGCAGTAAGTCACAACTACATAAATTTACTATAGTACCCAGTGTACATGTCACTGATTTAAGTTTGGGTTATTAGATTCTTATTTTTAAGATATCATTATTCCTCTGGATTCCTACATCTTTGACTCACTTCTAGATTCCCCATCTTAGCATACTGTAGAACATAATAGCAACTCAATGCATGAATGAAAGAATGAATATTTTCTGTCCTACAATCTCCTAAACATTCCACTCTCTGAAGATCACTCTGATATAGATATTTCCTAGTCTTTATCACTATGGGGTCAGAATCCTCCTCTTTCTTCTCTGATTTACTTCAATCTATTTATTATTCCTACTGACAATGGCCTTGGTTTACTTTTGTGGTCTATTTCTGTGATCTGGTTTTTGAGATGAACATGCATTTTTCATTACAAAACCCAACCTAAAAATGGAAAGTTAGTTTGTTTGACATAGTAAGTCAGAAAATTTATATTAACTTGGAAATGACAGATGCAATTTGGCTGAAGCAAGAGACCCAGAGAAGAGACATGTCCATGGTTGAAATATGGAATTCTTTACACCTACCATTGCCTCCCCAGTCTCTCAACACCTTCTCTATCAAATTTTCAGTAGTGACTCTAATACATGAAATTCGATTCTTTCCCATAACAAAAGCACCCAGTGATTGCTGTCTAACCTTCATATGATGCCACAATGCCAAATATTTGCTTCATTGTGGACTCCTGTTGCCAATAGATTTTAAATAAGCTAAATTGTAACTTTATTGACATTAAGATTATATATATATGTGTAAATAATGAATTTATGAAAAACGAAAGACATTTATTAGAAAACTTAGTCAATGTAATTACTGTAAAAATTGTCATGTGAGGGGTTGGGGATTTAGCTTTGTGGTAGAGTGTTTGCCTGGCTAGTACAAGACCTTGAGTTTGAACCCCGGTATCCCCCCAAAATTGCCATGTGCCCTGTACTGCGTTCACTAAATGATGATTTAATGTCTTTCATGTACCCATCACTATGACGAATTTAGCCCCCTGTCAAACAAAGCCACTGTTGTCAAATTTTGTGTCTAGTAAAGCAGAAATAAACAAATGTAAACATGAGATTATGTGAAAGACATGAATTTATGGGAGCAAACAAAAACTGTACAGGAATAAAAAAAGGAAAACTGTACTGCAGAATAAAAGTTAGACCTTCCAGAAAAGAGAGGACTGATTTTTAAAATATTTAAAATTTAAAATTGATAGAACTGCATTTGGTGAACGATTTGACACTGCTAGAGATATAAAAAGCATTCTCACAGTTCTTTGTGCTTTCTTGCACAGATGATAAAATAGATATCAGAAAACCAAAGGGATGTACAATCATATTAGAGAACCGACCACAGTCAGAAAATGAATTACATGTGGTTTAGTACAAGTGACAAGTACGGTGCTAGCTTTTGGACAGAAGGCCAGAGCTGCCCGAGGACACGGCATCTAGGAAGCAGAGAGAGTGAGGGGAAGAGTCAGGGAGGAAGATAAACTCTTCCAGGCCACGCCCTACCCCGCCCCTTCCGGCCACACCCTCCCCAGGAGCCAGCAAGCTATAAGCCTCCATAATGCATGAGACTTCCAAGGATAGGTCGGATAAAAACTGTTAACATCGTGCAAACTTGGCTTGTCCCTCATTCATGAGTTTATGTGGAAATGTTAGCAAATGGAAGTTTAAAGAACTTGAAGATGGTAATAAAACTAGGAGTTGTGAAGGACACGGAGCTAAATATCAAGCGGTTTCCCTCCCTCTCTAGCAAACAAATACCTTTATATCTTCCAGTTTACCTTAACTGAAGTCTTGAGAACTAAATACTTGTGCCTGCTTTATGTAAGTAAACCTTCTACTCAAGCCTCGCAGTCTTTTTCAGCAACTTACTCTGACCATTACACCCATCTGCAGGTAGTTTTTTCCTAAGTTTCTGGTTTCAAATAATATCTTCTACTTAGTCCAGTTCTTGAAATTCTCAATTTACTCTTGCTCATCAAACTCTTGAACACTGAGATTTGTGTTTAATTGTAGAACTTATGTAACGTGCATCAGTATACCAGCCACCTTGCTTTTTCCACATTTAGACAGTTTTGCTTTCTGGGAGGTTATATGTAACTTACTGACCAACCCAACAGGGTTTCCTCAATTTTATTCAGAATAGATCTCTAAAACATTTAAATTTTTGGATAACTCTTAATATAGTATGCACAAACATTTCTTTTGTTTAAAATTCATTTTTATTGACATAGAATATTTGTACATGTTCATGAGATACAGTGTGATGTTTTGTTCACATGCAAATTTCTGTTTTGACACACTGGGTAGAGATCACCTCTAAGTAAATATAGTATCTAGCATCTTAATTTTGTATCATTACTTTATGGTAAATATATTTAAGATCTTCTTTTCTAACCCTTTATAATGCATTATTGTTCATTATGTACCACAGACAACAGAATTCATTCCTCCTATCAAACAATAATATTATATTAATGGATCCATCCCTCCTTCCGATCCCCTCGCATTTACTCTGTCTAGTCTCTAGTAACCACTACTCTGATCCTAATGCTCTCAACTTTTATGAGATCAACTATTTTAGATTTTACTTCAGAATGAGATTTGCAACAAAATGAATTAAACTGAAGTACATTATATTAAATGAGTCATGCACAAACTTTGCTTGTAATCTCTTTTACTCTGTAGGATAAATATAAAAGTTACAATATTGTTATCTGAGTTTTCTAACTGCCGTATTTTCAGAACCAAAATTGGTACTGATGAGCTCATTGGGATATTTTGAAATTAGTAGTGACTTATATATATCACAGTACATAAAATCTTGAAGGGTGTTATATTAATAATATATTTAAATTCATTAAAATAATTTTAGAATGTCTCTCTAATTTTTTATGCAAATTTCTTTGTATACAAAAAGTTCCAAAATATACCTTACTATGCTGCAAGTAAAAAATAAAGAATAACTTCCTAATATCCATAAATATTTATTTTTCTCATAGAGATGATCTAGTTTTCTGCTTTAAGTACCAACACTTCTGATTCTCGAGCTGTATTTCCCTGCTTTCTTGGTTTGAGGCAGATCTGGTAAAAAGCTACGGGGATACAGTGTGCAGGAAAACCCACTGTCTCTACTTCATTGGTGCCTCTGTTTGATGATGGATGTAGTTGTTAGTAAAATCATTAGAGAAATAAAAATAAACTTAACACTGAAATAAGATTCCAAAAAGAGCAAGGTTCTGTGAGATTTGAAGATGAGATTTCCCTGAGGAAATGGTGCTCCCACTGAGATCTGAGAGAGAAGGAGGACAGCGCATGGGTCTGGGAATTGAAGTGAGAAGAGAAGGCAGGATTTTCACAGGAAGTCAGAGCATGCTGCCCAGGTAACAGGACAGAAGGAAGTATAGTGTGCATGAAGAAATGAAAGCCTGTTTGTTTGGAATTGAGCTATTACTATAAGGGAAAATTGAATGAAAGAAGTACACTAGAGAGATTTTTCACCGGTCCATTCTAAAGCATTAAGACTATGCCTCACACAAAGAGGATATTCAATAAGTGTTTGAAGACAGAAAAATAGATGTTGCTTTAAAAATGTTAAAAAGATACCACTTTGGGGACCAAGCTAGAGAATAAATAGCTTCCCATGATTTCCATCAGGATTGGTATTTGAGGAATATTTGCATCTACAGTGAGAACAGAGAAACTGCTCTACATTTAAATTAAGGGAGCCTGCAACATGGGTGCTTCACCGCTGTGCAGAATCAAAGGGCCAAGAAACAAAGATGAAATTTGCTCCCTTTAAATTCACACACACCCCCAAAGGAGTATTCGTGAGAACAGTGTAGCCAGATTCTAGGATCTGGTATTGTTGACTTAAATCTGTGGTGCTTATTACTGGCCAATAATGCAAGTAAATATTGTATTCCTAATTAAGCATTTTATATTAAAAAATCATGTACTTTACACTCAGCTTTACAGATCATCTTTAATTTAGATGCATTCTAAATTACCATATGGCAGACATATTCGTTCCTCTAATATTGGTATTTCTCATATCAGAAAATCAAATTTTGGCTGTGTATATAACATTCTTGCAACTTACGCTAGTGCTTAATAAGACTATTTTGGTACCCCGGGGCAAGAACTTTGATATTAACAGCTATCAACTTTAAACTTTATCAGCTCACATAGTCCAATGGTCAGTGGTATTTTCTGTACCTATTATTATCAAATTAAAAAAAAAAGAAATAAAGAATCCTTCCCTATTCGACTTACAGACAATAATCCAAATTAAGAGCTGTAGGAAAGGAACATAAAAACTACTGATATCTTTGAAATGCCAAATGTTATTTTTCATTTCTAAATAATTTACTTTTCAATGGAAAGCAAAAATCTCTTTGAGTTTTTTTGTAATTCTTTGTTTCAAATGGACTATGCTCTGTTTCTGCTGTAAATTCAATTATATTAATGATATTCTTATTTTTGATACCTATGGTAGGAAGACCATATACTATAGAATACTTTGGTATTTTATTGAACACTCATTTATATTCTATTCAATTTTACAAATTACAATGATGTCCAAACTTATGGTTTTAAATCTTTGGGGAGCTTTGACACTTCTTTTTCTTTGGAGTTTTGTTTGTTTTATTTAACAAATTTAGGGCATAGAAACTTAACTCTCTTCTGTATACTGTATTCATCTATCCCAGTTAACCTGAAGTAAATGTTTGCTAGGAAGTTTGCTTTGGGATTATACCTGAAGAGATCATCAGCAAGACACTTTTCTTTTGCATATTGCCTTTGTACCTCCATTTCCGGTCTCAACCACTCTTCTAATTCTGTATTCCTTCTAATGTAATGAGCTGTTAGATCTGACTCTCCAATAATGTGTGGAAGTTTACTTGCTCCAGCAAGTGTGACCTGTTTGAATTTCTTGAAATTCTTTAGTTGACCATGATTATTGTTTAGCCCACATGGATTTCTGTAAATAGAATTACTAACCACCAGTGAACTAAATTCAGTCAGTAATACCTTTTTTGGAATCATCTCACTATTGTCATGAAGTTCACCCTTGTTAGACACTTCTTTAGCTGACCATGGTGATTCTTTCTTGAGTTCACGAGAGGAAGATGTCATTATTAGAAAAAAGTCAAGGATAGATATAGAAACAAAGCACAATTTTGATGATGAAATTAGACCAGAAAATGACAAATTATCTCAAGAAAGTGACATTGGAAAGAAATATGAGCTCAAGAGATTTCTTTGTCTTTTGTCTCATTTTTGACAATTTTGTAAACAAGACCCACTTACAAAGAAATTTTGGAGCTCTTACAAGCACTGAGTTGGTTGGATAGCTACAAGGCTATAATATAGTCAGAGTTAAGAGAGAATTTTCTAGGTTCTTCCATATTGTTATATGTGCCAGGATTTTCTTTTTTGGGGGCTGAATAAACATTCCATTTTTAAAATTTTTTTTTCCATTTTTATATATAAAGCACATTTTTTATAAATCCACCTGTTATATTTTGTACCTAGATGCTCCCCTAAAGCCTCATGTGTTAATAGGTGGGGGTTTTTGAAGGTGGCTGGATTTAGGGTGTGTGAATATGAATTAAGGGTGTGTGGTGACTAGATTTGTCAACTGATTAGTTTAGCATGATTCTGGGTGTGGATAATGGGAAGGCCCACCCTGAGTGTGTGTGGCACAGACCAATAGGCTTGTAGCCTGAATGGAATAAAAGGGAAAGGGAGACTGCTGTTTCCTGCCTGCCCTGCCATGAATTGCGTCTCCTCTGCGACACCCCTCTGCCCTGCCACCCTGTCCTGGAGCCAGCCGACTATGGACTGAAACTTCTACAAACTGTGAGCTACAATAAACCTTTCCTCCTTTAGATTGTGTGTATTGGGTATTTTGTCCCAGCAATGGGAAAAGTAACTCAGATAATCTACTGATAAACATTTAGCTTGTTTTCATACCTTGGCTGTAGTGAACGATGCTGCAGTAGGGTGAGAGTGCAGATATCATGTTGAGGTTCTGATTTCAGTTCTTATTTAGGAAGACGTTATGCCAGAAGAAGTACCCCAATCACAGAGGGACAAATACTGCATAGTTCAACTTACAGGAGGTCTCTACAATAGTCAAATTCATGCTAACAGAGAGTAGAATGCTCATTAGCCAAAGCTGGAGGGAGGGCGAGATGTTGTTCAATAGATATAGTTTCTCCTGTTCAGGATGAAAAAGATCTAGAGGGCTTGGGCAATAACTGTGCCTATAATTACCAATACTAAATTGTGTCTACTAACGTTTATTACTGGGGTAGATCCCATATTGTATTCTTATTATAATTTTTACAAGCCTATAAATAGATGCTTTTGTGAATAACAAAACAATATATGAACAGTGTACAATCTTGCCCTTTCCCCACTCACTAAATAAATGCCATTGCAAGTCATTGTAGCTAGAAATATCTAGCATAATGTAAGCAAAACAGAAATAATGCTCTGTCTATTACATTCCCATACATGTTACAGAATGGAAGAGTTCTGATTTTAATATTTAATCTCAATTTATACTGCAATTTTTTTTACTAATGACATATGTTCATGGAAAATGACATATATTAACTCTTTCATGTAATGTCATTAATTAACTATAATAATTAAAATTTTTGCATAATATTCTGTCCTCCTTTACACTAGTCTATAAAGTTAATAAAGTCCAAAACCTTACATGTATTAATTTATCTACATAATTTTGACATCGAAGGGAGGATATGAGGTTGAAGAATTTAGGTAGGCAAATGCTATATTGTATGTGCCCAGTAGGGGCAACAAGCAATATTTTTACAGTTCAGTTGAAAACATTCATTTTCTTAAAATTTTTATTTAAAACATGGTACATTTAATTCACATAAAACTTGTAAGCTTTATAGGTAATTACTCACTCTAGTGATATGCATCTTTTTCTTCAGTTTGTAAGAAGACACACACATATGACCATTATAAAAACTTATTCACATTTTGCTTTAATTAAAATTTAGGGAACTAGAAAATTGTTCATAGTAACCATTTACCAGAGGCATATACAATGTGCAAAAATTTATTATGGGAAGGTTAAAAAAATAAAAATTATAAAACTATAATTTTCAAAAGATTTAGATTTGCATTTTTTAAAAAATCAACTAAGATTTACACTCTGAAAAGTATAATTGCTACCTTCAAATGTCACTTTTTAATTTAGGGTAGTCAGGCCTCCATTTTTATGCTCGTTAGAATAGCCCACTTTTCTAAAAAGATTGAGACTAGATGAAAAGAGAATGGAAGTTCATAAAGTTTGCAAAGTTAAAAGCAAGATATGAGCCCAGAAAATGAAAAGAGGTATAGTTTGTAATAAAAGGAGTAAAATGAATAAAAATAAGTACTTCTTAGCAAATATAATAATCTTTACACCTTTATTCACAATTCTGAAATAATGCTTTGACAATCAAAAAAATTAAAAACGTTGGTGACAACTAATTTGACAGTAAAAACTTTACCTTAACTCAACGTCCTTTTCCACCTTAGTGCAAATATACGTCTACCATAAACATTCTGATGTGCTAGGTGAGAAAGTGGTGCCTCTCTCATTCCACGATGGGGGTGTTATGTATGCTGGTGAACTATGTTCATGTTAAAATCTGACAATTTTTGAATTAAAAAAAATTATCTCAAAGACTGTAGATGAAATATCATGGATTTTCTACAACTACATAACAGATTTGGTTCTTTGCTCCCTGACTTCCACTCATCCACAGCCCTCAGATTTTTCTCTCTCCCCGCCTGATTTTCCATCATATTGATCCCTCCTTTTTCTTGACGTGTACTCCATAATCTAATGTGCATGTGGTGGTTAGTTAGGAATCGTTGGACATATTTCATCTATAAAGATATCACTTTTATTTTCCATGAATGTGTTTTAGCACTTATGGCCAGCGATGTAGTGGGGGAGTCTGGTGTTTCTTATCTGAGTAATGAGATTTCCCTCCTTGAGTAGCACTGTGAATGGATGGGATTATTTTCTGTAAGTGCACACAAACATGTATAAAACCTGATATTTTTCTAATTCCTTGTTCAAAATCTATAAGACATATTGGAAAATATCACAGTGGCAAATGGAAAGCTTAATTGTGATAAAATATAGTGACTCCTCTGCTATATCTAGAAGATCCTACATTTTGATGTGTACTAATAGATTTAAGTACAGCAGCATCTTAAAATGCCAGCTGTGTTAGTGACTAGAAAACGATCTTGTAGCATCTAAAGAGTGCAAACACTGATTTCTTAGAAGCATTAGCATAGAGGGAGTCTTCAAGACTGTATCTTCTGACCTCCAAAGCGTTTGTTTGTTTAGGAAACTGAGATGAGGACGGTTGATTTCGTCTTTCACTTCTTAACCACTAAAATTCAATTATTTGAATATCGGCTCTTCTCTTGAGCTATATTGTCTAAAATACCTTTATTAATTCTGTCTCAATGTCTTTATTTTAGCATAAATATAAAATACAATCTGTTGTATGGTTGTTAGCAAAGCTAAATTTCTCAAAAGCGTGTCAGGCATACCCTAAGCAATAAATAAACTTCACTAATTCTTATGTGTGGTTGTAGCTTTCATCGCTTCATTGCCTCACAGGGAAGGTGATTCACGGGTGGTGCATATGAATGCCTCCAACCGAGAGGTGAAGAAAAAGGTGAAACGGACAGCTTCAGGCAATAGGAGCAATGCTTATAAAACTTACTGCTTACAAGGTATACAAAGTACGAGATAGAACACATATGATGTATTAATAATGATGTAGTATTAATGTTCTGATGGTAAATAGTATACTTGAGAAATATGCGCTAACTTTAGTTTTATTTTTGGTAAATGTATTTAGATAAATAAGACAGTAGATAGATGATTAATAGAGAGATGATAGCTAATAAGCAGATATAAACAAATGTTTATTTTGCTATATAATATAGCTTTTCACACATGAATATTTGATAAACTAATAAATATATTTGTGTTAAAAGAAGTTAGCATGGATGTGATAAACTCATCTGCTATGATTATCGCTCTCCCCATAAGTATGCAGGTATCCCCGAAAACCTTGTACAGTACTGGACCTGCTACAAGTTCTTACTGCTATACCAAATAAGTAACAGCCAACACATTTCTTTAAAAAGTTAACTGCATCCAACATTGCAAACATTGCAAAGCACCACCTTACAGGGGTAACATTCAAATTGATTAATACAATATTTTCTCTCACAAGTGGAATCATGTCACTATAATTCAAGCTTACTGATGAAGAAGTAATGACTAAAGTGAAATTTTTGACAACTGGCAATATAGCCATATCAAATAGATCATTTCTGTTACGTTTTGTCAGAGAATCTTAAATTTTTCCCTATCTAAACTTTCACAAACACAAGTAATAGATCTCTTTCCATATTCTGTGCAATAACATTTGCAATAAATTTAATTTATAATACTGTACCAAGTATCCAGTGTTATACTGTCATTGAGATTATTGAAATGATAGTTCTGCTAGATAATCTATCAATCCAAATGGCAGAACTTGGACCAATCTCGTCTATATTAAAATTACCTTCCCTGTAAGAAACCTATAATTCTTTTCCTTTCTTTCAAAACTTTGCTTCTGTCTTCAGTTTTATGAATAATTGTTTTACTACTGATCAAAAACAAATTCTAGTACACTAGATGCACTGTCATTGATCACCATAAGCACTAATGTATGAATAAAAATATGTTTATGTTTCAAACTAAAACTGACATCTCTGTAATAAGACCACATACACAATCTAGCAAATTACTCTCCTTCTACCTGAGGAGCGAGATAACTTAGGCATTATAAAAGTCAAGATTTTGGCTAATAAAACACGGATGAGTTGCATGCCTATAATTCTTTGGTTTCCTCCCTGACTGCTCTGATTTGTTAATATAATATATCAAGGGCATTGTTATCAATTAATGCACTACATGGTTCAAAATCAGGCCAAAAATTCTCTAGCTGTATTACTCTATTGCTCATAGTATCAAAGAATATCATGCATACAGTTTGTCTATGATGGTTAAGGATAAAATAATATGGCTTTTTAAAAAATAATAATTATGACTTAAAATGGTAGCTTGTTTCAACTCCAGAAACTAGATTCGCACAATTTCTTTCTTCTACTGGGCCAGCAGTTGTGCTGACTTTTTAGTAAGTAAGAGAAAAATCAAGCAAACACAGAAATCTCCAAACTATAGTTTCTTTCCTGAACACTTACGTAGGAATGTTGCAAGACCAAAACCTAAAATAAAATATAAACTCAGTACTTAAGCAACTGGCCTTGGGGACTGAACATATTGATATCCTCAACTAAATTAGTTCTTTATTTGTTGTAATGATCCCCAGAATTGCAAATTCAAAGTCAAGTCCCCAGTGTCTATGTCCTTAACTTCCCTGATATTTGAAAACAGAGGGAATCTTTCATCAAAATGGAGAAAAATATTGTTTCTCAAAAGGCATTGTAAACAAATAAATAGAGGAAAGTAAAAAATAAGAGGTTTTTCAAACAAAATTATTAAAATCAATTAAAATCCTTACATATTAAAATGGAAGGAACAAACACTTGCATACTTTTAGCAGTGCCAGTCATGAGTGTATGAGGAAACTTCAGCTCTTAAATAGTCTGAGTTCTGATGTAAGTTTATCTAATTTTCAGAGAAGACACAAAAGATTAATGCCAACGTAGATTAATAGAATCTTTCAGATACATTTCACATCTGAACAGTTTAGACAAGAATAAAATGAATAGGTCAAGTGAGTAGAAAAATAATCAAGTTATTTCCCATTTATTAGATAAAGAAGCTCAACTGTTGTCATTTCATTCAGTAACCTGTTTCCATTATATAATACAAAATGCAGCTGAATTTAAAAAGCAGTAAACAGAAGTTTTGTTAGAGAATAAACAGAAACATATGGTTGTGGGTGTTAGTGTTTTAACAAAGAAACAGATTGCTTTTTTTTTTTTTTTTCCTTTACACTTATTTCAAAGCGCCTGATTTGGTCATAAGAGAAAGATCCATGAATTCCTACCAGGTCAGTTCTATCTCCAACTCGGCAGAGGACAGAAAGGAAAATAATGCTAAAGAAATGAATCCAGTGGACTTTGAATGCACACCTGCCTTTTGCTCCTGTTCAATTCAAAAGTGTCAGGCAAAATAATTTACTATGGGGAGGAGGGATAATAAAATCAAGTTGCAAGGGCCTAATTCTCTTTTTGCTTTTTTTTAAATCTAATTATACCCAAATACGCACAAGAAATTAAGAACTTTTATTTTGTTTCAGTTTATTCAAACGTTAAAAATACAGTGTTACTCTATGGTGTATATATGTGTGTGTAGAGTATATATGCTGTTTTAATATCGATAAGCAGTAAAATTTTATCTTTTCTGCTTTACAGTTGGACAGAGTGTAGATTTGTAGAACTAGCTCTGCGTTTGGAGTAGAGGCAAGCGTCACCCCAGCTCATTCCATGATTTCCCTCTTTCTTCCACCCTAAGCGCTGGCACCACTGATCTGCTCTCTGACTTTACAAATGTTTAAGGGATGGCATATAAATGGAATTTTATATGTGTAACTTTTTGTTATTTGCGTCTTTTGCTTGAATTTGTGAGACAGCTAAATTATTGCATTTGATCAGTAATATTACGGGAGTGCCTGTTTCTCTAAAGACAACTAACAGCATTTTTCCAAACTGAAGTTTTTTTATGCTTCCATCTCCTTAGAGATACCAATAAGGCACTAACAAAACAAGCATTCTAGTTATGTGTAATTTCTTTCAACTCATTCAAATTTTATTTTAAAAATACATCCACGGCTACTACATGAGTGTATGTGTGCAGAAAGAGAAAGGTCACAGCAGGACAAGCAGGAACTCTGGGGCTCGTTCACACGTCTTAAGTCACTGTGTTTGGGAAAAAAAGATTTTAAAAGGTCAAAAATTATCCTGAAATCATAATTTAAATAAGTTTATAAAATGTGTCTGACCTCTTTCCGAATTTAACTTCTACATCCATTGTTTCCCCATAGTGTGAACAATATGTACATTATTGAATATGTACATTCATTTTTTAATCATAAAATATATAATTCTTCCTAAATAGTAAAGATATTTCAACACAATTATATTTGTTTCTATACTTCCTTGCTTTTTCATTGAATTATCTTGCTAATTGACTTAATTTCCCATTTTACTTTGTCTCAATACACAGAAAGTTTCAAGAAGACAAATTTGAATTCTGACTATTCTGAAACAGGAACTTCCACATCTGGTTGTTGATTTGAATGCTGGAACTCATGGTTGTTACAGATACATACAATATTTCAGATCTATTTCGTCCTTATTGTCCTTGAAACTTACTGTTAGTTTTTCAATTCTATCTTTTTAGTGATATTAGTTCTGTTGTTTTTACTACTATATTTTAATTCATTATTTATGAGGAGTACCTTCAGTTTGCCCCAAAGCATTGATTTTTGAAAATTTCCAAGATTTCTTCTTTCTTTGAACTGCTGGTTCTAAAGTTAAATGACTTCTTAAGGGCTGCTATTCTATCTTATAAATATATTATTTTAAACTTTAGAAACAAATGTACAAAAATGTTTTTATGGACTTTATATGAGAAAGAACTATTTGCATTTGACATAAGCTACTGCGTAGCAAACATTAAACTTTACTTTTTTAACTTTAAAATGAAATTAGTGTAACATACACAATAGTACAAAAATGTATAAAAAGGCTAACTCCAATTATAAAATTAAAATATAATTACCATGATAATTGTAATTATAAAAGCATTCTGAGATAGGACAGACCCACTTTCATGTGAAGGTGAATACTCATTACTTTGCAATTAAACCTCTCGGATGATTTAAATTACTAAGTAGTCAAGTAAAATTATTTTTAATTTATCTAGCATTGCTAATTTGAGATTTTGGTACTTGAAGTTAAGATTACAGCAAAAATGTATACCTTTTAAAAAATAAGTCTCTGATTTGTTTTTCATTTATATAGTTTGCTTTTTCCTGGTGTTTCTAATTTAATTAAAAGCTTATTTGGGGATATTCTAATATAAATTTGCCATAACTTTTTGTAGAAGGTTTCCAAAAATAAAAATAATTTCTGACTGAACGATTTTAAAGCAAGGAATGTGCTAGGGAAAAATCCTTCCTTTTACCGATTATTAGAGAGGTTACGCTCCACATAGTACTCCCTTCACTTAGCTGGATGGCATGTTTTAAATGGGATTTTAACAAATTTAAATATATCCTGAGAAGAGTGATTCAAATGTAACAAATTGTCTGAAACAGTTTTATTAGTTAAGGTTTATTCATTTCACACATTTCTTTAGTGCATTTATGTAATTGTATGCCAACTGTATGCTGATGTTCTTACGGGTTCTTCAGGTGTAGCAGTAAGCAGGATGATTTTAACTCATGATGAAACGGCACACAGAGTTTCATCGACAAAGCGAGATAACATTTCACAAACTTATAACAGATAAGACAGCAATTTCCAAAATCATAAGCAATATATTCCACAAATTCTTACTGTGCATCTACTATGTGGCAATCACTGTGTTTGTGTCTTAAAATACAACGACATCTGTCGAGTTCCCACCCCTAAGAAGATCACGGTATGGTGCAATTTTAGAGGCAGAACAATGACTGTGTATAACAAGGTGCCATATTTGGCTCAATATAAAGTATTTATTAACAATTATATCATTGTATTACAAGACAGCCCCCAAAAGAAATGGGCTGACTTACACTGTAACGAATAACTTGTCACTCAAAAGCTGAATTATTACTCTTCAAGGCAATTGAAATAATCCTATAGAAGGTAGCATAGTGCAAAGAATATTGCATTTGAAATAGAAATGGCTTCTATTTCCCACTTGGCTACTTTGAAGGGATATTAAAAGGGAAAAATGACTCATTGGATCTACGTTTTGTCATTATCCAGTAAAAGGATAATGAAACCTGCTTTTGGGGAGGCTATCGTATGAGTTATCTGAGATAATATATGTTAAAGTATTTTTGATCTGTATGTAAGAATAAATATCAGACTGTAATGTTTTGGCAAAAATGATTAATGTATCATTTGGGATGTTGAAGCCTGAAAGAAATCTAGCTATCCTTCTAAGACTAACAGACTAACACCCCACAATACCAGAGCTGGAAGATATCATACAAATATTGTTATGAATCTTCCAATGTGTAAATGTTAAAACTGAAGATATATGAAAATAGAGCAACTATATATATCAAATTACACACGCACACACACGCACACTCGCACACACTAGCTAATAGACGGGAAGATACCCTAAGTTTATTTCAGTCTTGTCTTTGCCTTAAAAGTAGTTTAATGTCTAAAAGTTTGTTCACTAAAAGTATTTTAAGTGTTTCTTCTACAATTTCCTTCTGGAATGCTTGTAAGCAAAAAAGATATGAGTAGCAAAAAGTAGTGATTCCTGAAAACTTGTACCTAGTAAAATAGTATGTCGCAATTATTATTTTGAGCTTATTTTATTTCCGTAGAATTTTGAAAGATAACCATTAAAAAATACTGTGTAATTCTAAAGTATTTGTTGTGCATCATAGCTGTAAAATGAGATTTGTCATGTGCAAGAAGGCCTTTTATGACTGTGGAATCCTAATAATAATTATACATTTCTTTAATATTTAAAATTTTCTAAGTATTTTGGATACACCATAAATAATGATATGTTATTGATTGTTAAAAAGAAATATCGAAATTACAAATATTAACTTTAAAATTAATTCTCAGAAAGGTCAAGATACACAGTCTAATAATCTTGAAAAATTATGATGCAACATGCATTTCATGACTCAAAAGCCAAGGGAATAAAAGTTTCTTACACGAATGTATTTTGCTACCATCTTTTTAGTGATATTTTATTACTGCCAGGTGCAGTTGGAAATAGCTAAAATTTATATGATGGAAATGATTAATTTTCATAAATAATTTCAAGGAAACTATATAAGATCATTAATACAACAACAAACATTATAAAAAATTTGATATAGTTGAGTGATCTAAGAGTGAATAGAATTACAATGTTAATGCACTTATGAATACTTCTTACTGGCCACAAAACCAATATGATTAATGACCTAATAGTCAAAGATAGTTTGTAGTGAAAACTTATTTGCAGTTGGTCAGGCAGGTTTTTTAGAAATGAAAGTTAATCTTTGAATACTTTGTATAGAGCAAGCTTTTTGAGCGACTCTGCAAAAATATATTAATTGAATTCAGTCTTTTTCCTGGCTCTATTGCTTTGAGAACAATTTTAAGGCTCGTTTAACCTAAACCCAGAAACTGTAAAATTTCAACACATGTGTACAACATTTATTGATCAAATCAGAATAATTAACATTTCACACTGAATTTCATGTATAATTAATACAGGTTAATTTTAATTTTTTAAAAAATTGTAATCTTTTACCATAAGAGTAACACACATTCTATAAGAAAAATTTAAAAATACCCACAACTACAAATAAGAAAAGTATACATCACTCGTGATCCTATTACTCAACATGAAATGTTCCCAGGAATTTGCATACAACTTTTCACTTATGTGTATATGTATATGTATATGTATATGTATATGTATATGTATATGTATATGTATATGTATATGTATATGTACATGTATATGTATGTATATTTGTGTTGGGATAGACATGAGATTTACTGAACATTTTGAACAAAACTTATTTAAAAACAAAATGTTCTTTAAAAATAATGAAGAAGAATGTTTTCCCACTCTGTGGGTTGTTTCTTTGCGCTGTTGGTGGTTTCTTTTGCCGAGCAAAAGCTTTTTTAATAAGATTAGATCTCAGTTGTTGATTCTTTGTGATATTTCCTGGGCAACTGGGAGTTTGTTCATAAAGTCTTTGCCTACATCAATGTCTTCAAGAGTTCTACTTATTCTATCTTCCAACAGATTTAGTGTTTCTATTTTAATATTTAGATCTTCGATTCACTTTGATTTTAGCTTAGTGCTTGGGGAAAGATAGGGGTCTAGTTTTAACCTTTGGCATGTGGAGAGCCAGTTTTTCCAGCACCATTTATTAAAGAGGCTGTCTTTCTTCCAGTGGGGTTGTTTGGCCTTTTTGTCAAAGATAAGGTGACTGAGAGCATTTGGACTTATTTCTGTATCTTCTCATCTGTTCCACTGGTACTCGGGTCTGTTTTTTGGCCAGTACCGTGCTGTTTTTATTACAGTAGATTTGTAATATAATTTCAGGTCAGGGATTGTGATGGCCCCTGCTTTGCTTTTGTTGCATAGAACTGTTTTTGCTATTCTAGGTTTCTTTTGGTTCCAAATGAATTTTGGGATTATATTCTCTAATTCTGTGAAGTATGCTATTGGTATTTTAATTGGGATTGCATTAAATCTGTGTAACAGTTTTGGGAGTATGACCATTTTTATGATATTGGTTCTTCCTACCCAAGAGCAAGGGACATCTTTCCAGTTTCTGATATCTTCTTCAATCTCCTTTTTCAAAGTGCTGTAGTTTTCCGTGTATAGAATTTTTACTTCCTTTGTTAGATTGATTATTAGGTACTTCATTTTTTTGGATGCTATTGTGCCAGTGATTCCTCTGACAAAGGACTAACATCTTGAATATATAAGTAACTCAAAAAAATCAGACCCCTCAATTTAAAGACCCAATCTAAAAATGTGAAGCTGAAATAGACACTTCTCAGATAAAGTAGAAATAGCAACTAAACGTATGAAAATATTTTCAACATCACTGGTCATTCAAGAGATGCAAATTAAAATAATACTGAGATTCCATCTTATTCCAGAAAGAATGGCTATTATCAATAAATCAGCCAATAAGAAATGCTGGAGGGGCTTTGGCAAAAAGGCACCATTCTCCACTGTTGGTGGGAGTGTAGACTGGTGCAACCACTATGGAAATCAGTGTGGAAATTCCTCAGGGAACTAGGACTAGAGGTTCCATTTGACCCAGCTATCCCTCTTCTTGGTATCTTCCTAAAAGAATTAAAAACATCATACCACAGTGATATATGGACACCTATCTTGGAAACAGCCCTAATGCCCATCAACTGATGAATGGATAAAGAAAAGTGACTTTTATATACAATGGAGTGTTCCTGTGCCATAATGAACAATAAGCTTGAGATATTTCTAGGTAAATGGATGCATCTTGAGACTGTACTCATAAGCAAAATAAATCGGACACACATGTTTAAATGCCTCATTGTTTCTCTGGTATGAGAAACTGAAAGTGTAAAGACTAAAATATATTATATTGAGAAAGGGAAAAAGGTGTTAATGCCAAGGGGAACAAAGGAATGAGAGGAGGAAAGGAATGGAGCGACAAGAGATAAAAGGAATAGAAGGAAAAAATGGAAACAAAGCTTTTGTAACTAGGGAGGAGGAAGTGAAGGGAGGGGAGGGAAATGGGAAAAAAAGAAGCAGCAAGATATAGCATGTACAGGTATAACTTTATGATTAATGTTATCACTATGTGTATCTAAATTATACTATTAAAATAATTTTTAAAAAAATGAACAGCAAGGTTGGGGATTTAGCTCAGTGGTAGAGCACTTGCCTAGCAAGCGCAATGCCCTGAGTTTGATCTGTAGTCACCTCCCCCAAAATGAACAGTATAGTTTATCTTTATTAAGAACGTAATCAGAGCCCCTGGAATAACCTTTTCCAGTCCATTCTACAGTTTTCTCTTGGCATTAGCCATTATCTTGAATTTAGTGCTAATTACTCCTGTTTCCATTTCAACTCTATTACATATGTATTCTTTTGTTTAAATTTTATTTTAATGGTACATTTTCGATATACATATTGATAACATGCATCATTGGGGATTTGTACCTGTACATGATATACCTTGTTGCTTCTTTTTTCCCATTTTCCTCCCCTCACCCCCTCCTCCCTCCCTATTTACAAAAGCTTTGTTTCCATTTTTTCCTTCCATTTCTTATTTCTCTTGTCCTTCTGTTCCTTTCCCCTATGTATTCTTAATCAATAGAAAGACTTATTTTGCATATTTTGAGAAATTTATAAGTAAGGTGCCAAATGCATTCTTCTACAGTTTACTTATTTAATTCAATGAAATGTGGAGTGTGACTTGTGAATTGCAATATATAATTTTGTTTAGTCATGTTAACTGCTGTAGAGTATTCCATATCATGAATATACAAATGCTTATTTAAAAAGAAAAAGAAAGAACTTTCAGTACCCAGAACTATCACTTGATAAAAAATTTAGGGAAAGCACTCACACATAGCAACCAGTATTTCTTTCCAAATATATTTCTATCTTGGCAACAAAATGAAATTGGTTTGATTGTGCAATTAATGGTCTTATTTTATTAACAAAGGTCTTTAACAAACCTAGCAAGATTTTCTTCCTTGTTTGATTATAAATATATGGCATTTGCAAAATACTGTATAAAATCTAGTAGTGTTTAATTTAATTAAAATTGTCATTTTTTGATCTTTAGTTTTATGTAGACACAAACTCTAAGAAATGGAGAGAATTTAAGTTTCTAAATAAGTCTGGGTAACAAGGTCTTTCATCAAATCCTTTCAAGTTATTTTGAAAAATAGTAAGTTTGGAAATACTAGCCAGATATTCTAGGACTTGTGGCTGTGTGCGAAAATTAACCATGTAATTACCACGATTTTCTGATTCATTTTTAATTTGTACAGAAAATCTCAATAGTATTTAAGTCTTATTTTAAGAAGAAAGCTACAATACAAAATTTTCTGTATAAGAACAAAAAGTATCTATTTTATTAATACATTTTAATGAGAAACAAATGGGAATAGTTTTGTTAGTTTCTGAATTGCATTTTCTTAAGTACACTGTATTACAAAAGCAGTAAAAGCAAGCAGAACTGTATGTTAAACATACAGCTTTTAAAATATACAATCACATGTTTATTTTAGTCACTTTTCATTTTACGACCAAATGAAACATGTATATAATTTTAGAAATCACATCACTGAAAAAGAAATGAAAATCCTGCTCAAATATATCCAAAATAATCATCCCTTTTGAAAGCATGCCCAGCTAATTTTAAAGGTGCATTATTGCCTGATTTAAAGGCAGACAGGGGCTGTGGGCCACATTCCATGACAGAGAGCCTCATGAGACAGCTTTGATCATTCTTTGTGATGCATAAAATATGTCACAGTTGTACTATAAAAGATATCAGCCATCAGGTAAGGCTGTCATTTGCTCTTGTAGTATTATATTGGAAAAATACAGCTTTTCTCTCTAGTACTTGTATGGGATTACTGCTCATGAAAAAAGCCTATTTAGTCTACGTGCGATCATTATCATATTTCTGGTTTCTTTCAAAAGGAAGTTGTCATAAATAAACACGCTAAAGAGAATAGATATAGTTGATATTTTGTTTCAACATTCACCCATTTCCTAAGTTGTTGTAAGCTGTGAATATGTTAAGCACTGGTCTACATTAAAGCTGGTTCTAGAAAAGGATTGCATATTTCCCCAGAGACTAGTTGCTTTCATTTGATTTCTGTTATGCATGCATCTTAGTTTATTTCAAAATGTGAACCTATGTCACAAATGATATTTCTAACAAAGAACAATAGCAGTAAACTATTCAAAAATATTGTATTCTTATTTCTCAGCTCCTCACATATTTTTTAAATTATACATGTGCGTATGGATCTGTGTGCATGTGTGTGTGTGTGTGTGTGTGTGTGTGAGAGAGAGAGAGAGAGAGAGAGACTGGGCCTTACTAACAAACTCTAAGATAAAATAAACTATGATTATTCTCGTGTATTATGAGAGCAGAATTAACTAGATTTGTCTCTCAAGTACTAACGTACATATAATATTTTCTATCTAAAAGAATATTTTCATATTTTATTTAAATGGCAATAGACTCATTTAAAATTTACCTGGGGAAGATTTTTAAAATTGAGTAAAAAATCTGGCAATATTTTACCCTGAAATCTCATGGAAAAGTGATTTTTAACCTCTGAAGACTAAGCAATTATAAGAGTTTTTTTTAATCAACTTTAATGATTTAATTAGCTCCATGGTTATGAACAATATTTCCGAGAGTTTGTCAATAGTATAATAAACTCATCTGAAAGGATTTTCTTGCTCAACCAACAAAAGTCTAAACAAATAAGAGACATAAACTATGCTATCCGTACTAAATCTGAGCAGTAGAGAACAATTTTTTTAGAAGAATATAAATATAGGTTTCAGATAATTTTCATCTCTTTAATACTGTTGTTTTTAAAAACAAAAATCTTCCATTTATAATTTTCATGTTTCAAAAGTGCTTCTGCTCACACTTAAAATTCAGCAATATATTTAATTTATAAATTGGGAAGGAGGAACCCCTTTTAATAGAGAAATAATACACAGTGTAACATCCCGGATCTATTAAAGGCCTCCATCTGGTGCAAGTCTAGAAAAGTTGCTGCCATATGTTTGAACAGCACAGCAAAACTAACTGTTTTATACTGTCACCACCTCCAGATCTGTTTTATAAATTGCATTTTGTTTTATTATATATGCATATATGAAATTATATATATTATATATTAAAAACATCAGGTAAAGTTTCATCTATGGCTGTTTGCTTAATAAGAAAGCAGACACTATATAAAAAAATGTAAGAAAGACCCATGTTCTTCACGGTTTACTGTGAAAGGCAGTTAAGTTTAAAGAACAGAAAAAAAAACAAAAAACAAAAAACAGAAAGACAGGAGAAACTTTGCTCTAAATTGTTTACTTAGTAATCTTTAAATCTTAACTAGATTATTCTACAATAATAGTTCATATGTAATGATTATGGAAAAGGTAGAATAATAATGAAACATCCGGAAAATTTTTATATAATTCATATGACTATTAAATACTGGTTATATAAAAGTTATTCAGTAGTTCTTTTTTAAAGGTAAAATTTCATAAGGCTAGATTTTAAAAATCAGAATATATGTTGCTGTTGGAAAAATAACATATCAGGTTCAAATGAAATTTAGGAATGTTAATCTCTTTTGCAGCTGCTATTTTTGTTTTATGGTATTTTTACAGCTGTTTTTAATTTCTTTTAAGAAATACTAAACCTTTAGGAGAATTCCCATGTGAATAACCACAGTACAGATAATTGGTTTCATTGCAATTCAGATTATGAACATCATTTTTCAGTTGTTAGTTTCAAACTATATACATAGCTAAATCTGTAAGCCATTTTCTTTATTCAGCTACTATCAAAAGGGGGAAAATCAGTTTAAAGCAACACAGAACCAAGCTCTTTATCAGATCTATTGTGATGTTTAAAAATATTTACTTTCCTCAATATAACACTACTATATCCTGTATAGTACATGCAGATGTAAGCTATAATTTTTATTTAGAAAAGCCGAACATCATAAGTTATGAAGATTCTTTTAAAACTATGATTACTTTAATAAATTTCAGAATTGGCATTATCATATGATTGTATTTCTATACCTAACATCTCTTCTTTGATTAATCGTTACTATAGATGGTATATCTTCATTTAGAAGCATCCTTGATTAGCAGCCACACCTATACCAAGCAGTTTTTAATAGAAGCCACCCTTTCTATGCAAGCCGCAGGGGAAAGTAATTAAATTTAATAGAAGCCGTCTTTGTTTTATAGCCACCCTCAATTTAAAGCCACAGGGGTAAGTAATTAAATTTAATAGAAGCCATAGCTTCCAAACAAAGATATACAGTATCAGTTAGGTATGCAGAGGTATAGAAATAAGACATACTGTACCTTGGGAGTTGTGAAGAGTGTAGGTTTACATGAAGCAATGATAAAAAAATATAAAAGTTCAAGCAATACTTTTCTTTAAGTGATTCAAAATGGGTGGAGAAACTATAGTTGTCACCCTGCATTTTTTAAAGGGCAGCAAGAGACGTGGGGCTGTTAGATGTCCTTGCTTAAACCACAATAGTTTGGACAACTGCCTACTGTGAATGCTGGAAGCTTCTCTTAATATCAGTTGGAACAAATCAACAAATGATGCCTTAGATGGGTTAGCAATAATTCCTGGAAGCATCAAAAATGTAGTATTCATGGTCCTACTCGATCTGAGATAATGCTTTGTTTTGCTATCTTTTGTATTTGTGTTCACATGAATGACCATAACTCGTAATTAGTTTGTCCTGTCTGTAGCCAATCACAGGTAAAACCTGCATCAAGACTAGAAGCACCATCGGGGTGGTTAAGCTCAGTTTCATTCTGGGGAATGCTTTGGCAGGCTGCTTCCGCACCTCATCCAAGCATTCCGGGGAACAAACACATGAGCTTGTAAGAAAGGATTCTAGAACTCACGTAGACCACATGATCATTTTTGCACTCTTTCCCCAAAGGGGTATGTGTCATGTAATCAGTTTTGATTGCTAAACTTTATTTTGAACTTTAATGTTGCTTTTAAAATTCCAAATAGTCAATTTGTTGGAAACATATTTAATCTGTATTTGTCATAAATGATGCTTCAAAAATGCATATGCTTGATAAGCGAAAAATTCCCAATTGGAAATAAAGCAGCTAGTAGCATATGGGACACAGTTACTTGAAAAGAGAGAAGATAGACTCTGAGATTCGGCAGCCCAGATGGTAAAAGACAGAGCTGACTGTGGGCATATGGTGCACAGAGAGTGTACCAAGGATGTATTAATAAGGTTATTATTTTAAGTTGCTTTTGAGTACAACAGGGATCAGGAGTAGAAGGGGTGAAAATCAAAGCCCTAAAAATCTATATAGGAAAAGTCTACATGGGCAGTATATAAACACAGATGATTTATAACATGTAAACCTAGTGGTCTGGTATGTATATATACTTATAAACTGCTGCTTGTCGTGGAATTGTTTTGGTTCCTAAAATATGTATGAGCTTATGGATATGTAGTGATTTATCAGTAGAAAACTAAATTTTGTAACTAACAACTATTATTCATTACTAGTTCAAATAACGCTAATCCTGTGTGTATGGTAATACATTCTTTACAATTAAATTGATTTGACACAGCCTAATAGCAATTAACCAATGTGGAGTCTTTTCAGTTAGAAAAAAATTTAAAACATTTCCAATTTTAACCTATATTTATTCAACAGTGTGTGATTGTCTCATTTATAGGAATTTTTTTCATGCTTCAGCATATGAAATTTCAAAATGGTCAGTGTTAAATATGTGACCATATCAGACTGTCTTATTATTCCCACTTAACCAAGAAATTGTTTCATACTTGGGTTCCCCTTTCCCTTTTTATCATTTTTAAAAATCGGACTCAGGAATGAGCCTTTCTACTTTTCTCTCAATTTCTTTCAATCACATTTTCTCTCCTGTTTAAATTATTTTTTTATAATTTTTTTGGGAGGGTGCCGGGGATCGAACTCAGGCCCTTGTGCTTGCAAGGCAAGCACTCTAATCACTGAGCTAAATCCCCAGCCCCTGTTTAAATTATTGAAACAGAATATTTTCACTATTTTTTTTTCCTATTCCCTGGTCCTTGAGGCAAACTTATATCTCTTTTCTGGTTTTCTGAGGAGATTCAAATGTTATTAAAAAAGAAAAATTACAAAATTTCAGTTCCATGTCATTGTCATGCAGGCTACTTTTTCCCCAGCTTGACTTTGCCCTCTGAAGTGAAGTAAATTCTTGGTCCTACACATCAACTTGTTTTGATGACACAGTTCTAGTTATTTGCAATTTCTTGTACTGAATTGCATAACTCTCCCTCTTAAAAATATAAAACCAATTACTGTTTTTTTATGTTCTTAGGGAGCTAGAGTCTGTATCCATTGACATACATCTGGAACTCTGGAAGTTTCTGATGAATGTATGAAAAGAAAGGCTTTTCAGTTCACTCCAAACCTACCCTTCTGGCAAATGGTTACTATGTCGGATGAGAGTATGTCTGAAATATTTGTGCCCAAATTTTCAGTTCTTACTAAAATCCATTGGTGTCCTTTTTAACATGTAAAACTTAAAGAAATATACGCCAAATGGAAAACATTTTTACTTTAATTAACATCATTATAAGTATATTAGACACATAAAAGCTAAAGGAGTGAGATAGTTAAGAATTTGTGAGTAGCATGATATGCTAACCATGTGTCCCAATCCTGTTTCTTTCATTACACACAAACACACACACACAGACGTGTGCACGTGCACAAGCACAGAGCTGATTTTTCAATTGGAGATTGTGGGACAAAGATAGGTTGGAACTCTATGCAAATGATGATTATGTCAACACATAAAGCACTAAGGGAAGGTCAAATATATAGTTTAATTGACTTTATCTAAAATAATCTGACATTACTATAATTACCATAAAAGTGGTTAGAATATGGCTAAATATCAAGACTAGCAATCTAGAAACAGAAATGAGGTTAAGAAAGCTGTAGTCTCTCCACTTCCTCCATCTGAGGTGAATACAAGCCCAGGATTGTTTTCTTCTTTTCCATGATGATGGAGGAGTGGGTGAAAAGAAGTAAAGCCCTGACAAGAGTGGCACGAGTTGTGAGAATAGATATTCCCATTTCTCTGTTCGTCTGACAGGGGGAAACAATTCTCATATGCTGTCTAGGATTTGAATAATTAGGACATGCATATACTGAGACCAGCCATAACCAAGATTGTAAACACCAATATTCTGAAGTTCTATTCCTCAAAAAGTGATTTATACATTGGCAAGGCTAAAATGAGTCTTTTTTGGTAAATTGATATGAAGTCTGCATACTTAGTTCCAAAGTACACATGCGCTATACCAGTATTTTTTTCTGAAAGACTGGAATCATAGTAAAACCAACAAATGTTTTAAAATTATGACAATCAATCCAAGAAAGAACATAATATTTTAACTCCTTACATGTAATTATTTTGCACAATATTCTATATAAATCAAATAAAAATAATACTGGGATAAAACAATGAAAAAGTTTTGAACATCAAAAATTTTCAAATATCAAGAAATGATTAATTATATTTAGTATATATATAGTATTTTATTTAATTTTTTCCATCTAATTATTTTTCCCATTATGAAATGCTTACTCACAATTCTTTTCCTACACTCCTTTATCAGTCAAATTTTTCTTTCTAATAACATGAACAATAACTAAATTGTTATCTGCTGAGTATAAATTAATGTAGGTTTTTTAAAACATGATATAAGCGAAGAGTACAATCTTGTCAACTATAAGCACAATGTTGTACAGCTGGTATCCACGATTTTTTCATCTTGCGTAACTGAAGCTCTATACACACTGAAAATCAACTCCCCTTTTCTCCCGCCCTCAAGGCCCTGTCAATCACCATTCTACTTTCTACTTCAATGAGTTTAATGACTTTAATACTTCATATGGAATCATGCAGAGTCTGACATTCCATCTTTAATTCATGAACCATAACATCCTCAAGACACATTGTGCTGTAACATATGACAGGATTTCCTTCTTCTTTAAGGTTGAATATTATTCTGTTGTGTATACACCACATTCATTTTAGCCATTCTTTCAATGGACATTTGTTTCTACCACTTCTCTGTTATAATGCTACAATGCTACATGAATGTGAGTGTTACAATAATGGTGCAATCAATGTGAGCGTCCAGAGGTCTCTTTGAGGTCCTGGTTACGTTCTTTTGGATAAATAGCTACAAGAAAGATTACTAGATTATAAGATAGTTCTAGTTTTAGTTATTTGAGTAATAATTTTTCATGCTGTTTTCTGTAGTAGTTATAGGATTTCACAAGTCACCTCTTAGTAACTAAAGATTTCAACTGCTCCATATCATTCCCAACACTTAAGTATTTTTTTTTAAGAATAGCTTGTCCCAAAAGATGTGAGATGACTTTTAATTTGTGGGTTTTTTTCCATTTTCTTGACGATTAATGCTCTTCAGAATCTTTTTATGTACCTGTTGGCCATTTGTACATCTGCTTTATAGGACTATATACCTAAATCTTTTTTTAAGTTTTTAATTGGTGATTATTTTTTCCTATGAGTTCTAAAAGTTAATTATGTATTTTTGACACAAACCTCTTATCAGCTGTTTGGTTTGCAAATATTTTTTGCATCACAGAATATCCCCTTAGTCTCGTTGCAACGCTATGGCAGAAATTTTTTATTTCATATAGTCTCACTTGTTTATTTTGTTTTTCATATTTTCAGTCTGATAGCCAATAAGTCATTGCCAAGATGTCATAAAGATGTTTCCCCATATTTTCTTCTAGGAGCTTTATAGTTTCAGGTCTTATGTTTAAATAGTTAATACTTTTTGCCAGGTTTCGGTATGGCATTTCATCCTTGTACATATAGGCGTCCCGTTTTCCCAACAACATTTGTTGGAAACACCAACCTTTCTCCAAATGTGTATTTATGACATTCTTGTTAAAGACAAGTTGATGATGAATAAGTGAGTTCATTTCTAGGCTCTTTACTCTGTTTATTGTTCTATATTTCTGTCTTTGTGTCAGTGCCTTTTTGTTTTGACCGTACAACTTTATAATATGATTTGGTGTCAGAAGTATAAGGCCTCTATCTTTGTTCTTCTTTCATAAGATTATTGACATATGCATGGTCACTTGTTGTCCCACATGAATTTTAGCATTGTTCATTCTATATCTATTAAAAAAACACTGAAATTTTTATAATGAGTCCATTAATGCTATAGGTTATACTGTGTATTATGAACATTTCAACAAATTTGTTCCTTCAGTCTATAAACATGGGATGTCTTTAATTTATTTCTTTCTTCTCTAATTTATTAGATGTTTTGTATTTTTCAGGGTGCCAGTGCTTAACTTCCTTGGATAAGCTTATTCCAAAGTATGATGTTATTATTAATTGGTATGTTTTCATTACTTTTGGGATTATTCATTGTTGCTTATGATGTATAGTCTATGTAGTTATGGCGTATGGTACGTATGGAATTTGTTTCGTTAGTTTTTTCAATTATACTCTCCAGAGTATTGGCCTTTACTTTTCTTTTCCCGATGTGTCTTTGTCGGATTTGCTAATAAAGTTAATACTGGTTCTATAAAATTAGATTGGAAATTTTTACAACTTTCCAACTTTTTTAAAGAATTTAAAAGGATTAGCATTAATTCTTGACATATCTGGTAGAATTTGTTAGTAAAGCCTCCAGCCCTGGGCTTTTCTTTGTTGGGAGGTGTGTTAGTTGTTTATGTCACTAGGACAATAACTCATATTCACAATTTGAATGAGAAGATGATTTTGACTCACAGTTTCAGAAGTTTTGGACTGTCGTCAGCAGGTTCCAGGGCAGAAATGACATGGTAGAAGGGCCCGCCACAGAGGAAATCCTGCTCACATCAGGGCAACCTGGAAGCAGAGAGAGAAGGAAGGAGCTGAGGAGAGAGATACACCCTCCCAGGTCACAACCCTATTGACCTTCCTCTTTAGACACCTCTGAAAAGCACATTTATTAGCTATAAATTCATTACTGGATCCAATCAGCTTCCAAAAGCCCCACCTCTGAGCACATGAGACTCAGAGAACATTCTATATCTGAACCATAACTGGAGGTTTGTGCGTTTTCATTTAATTTCAATATTAAGTCATAAGTCTATTCAGATTTTTATTTTCTCATGATTCAGTCTTAGTAGCTTGTATGTTTCTAGGAACTTACCCATTTCTTTCATTTCTTTTTTTCTTTTTTCTTTTTCTTCTTCCTTTTTTTTTTTTTTGTGGTACCAGGGGTTCAAACCCAGTACTTATCCATTTTTATAGGCTAACTAATTAGTTGGAACTCCATTGTTCATACTGTAGTTGACACTTAATTCTTTACTTCTGTAGCATCAGAAGAAGCCTCCTCCTTCTTTTCTAATTCATAATTAGATTTCTCTCCATCTTCTCTTTCTCTCTAGTCTAGGTAAAGTTGCCTCAGTTTAGGTACCTTCTCAAAAGACAATTATTAGTTTTGTTCATTTATTCTGTTTTTGGCTATAGTATCTTTCATTTATTTCTACTCGGATGTTTGCTATTTCCTCTAATTTGGTAGCCTTTGTGCGGTGGACTGATATGGTCAATTTGAGCAGGAACGCCCAGCTGGACTGAGTTGGTGTGGTTCTGAGTGTAGAAGATCCAGCTGAGGGTTACTGCCAACACAACATAAAGGAGAACAGGAGCAGAAGATAGCGGCCGGCTGTTTCCCAGGAAAAGCTCTGTTGCGGCCAGTTCTCCCAAAGGGGACTCAGCTGTTCTCATCGCAGAAGGAGCTTGGGGTACTTGCTGTTGTTGGGGATGGGTGCTGTTCATTTCAGGGGAGCTCTAGTTTTCATCTCTGCTGTGAGCATCTTATCGGGGTTCCAGTATAGATTTCTTCAGCCTTTTAGTGCAGAGACGGATGTACGTGGGACATTGCTATGGGCTCCCAGCCCTTGACTGGATCTTTCAGGTCTCCAGTGCACAGAAAGACGTTCTGCACTCTTCCTGCATCTGGCTTGTGTGTGTGCGAATGTTGTAACTTGTAAATGTCCTGTATTAAATCTGCTCTCTTGCAAACCCTTGACGCTAGAAAAATAATTAATACACTTAGGTTTAGTTGGTTTTATTTTCCTTTTTTCCTTTCCCAATTTCTTACCATGTAGCATCACATCACCTAAGACTTTTCTTTGTTATATTTTCACCACCCTTCTAATATAATGAGATTATATTCCACTGATTTTTTTCAAATGATGTACTTTGAGTCATTCCGTACTTCTTTTTATATGTCTTATTTACAAGTGTGTTGAGAAATGGCAATTTTTAGCTTCAAAATTTCTTTATGGTCTGTTAGTATTTTCCAATTCTTTGTTGAAATTCTTATTTTGCTCATGCATCTTTTTCCTTAGCTCACTGAATATCTTTTACTCTTTAAGTTTTTTTAGGGTAATTCAAGTAACTCCATTTCACTAGAATCATTTTCTAAAGTTGCATTTTATTACTTTGGTTCATCCATTTCCCTTTTTTCTTCATTTCATTTTATCTTTGTGCTGTTATTCATAAATGTGAAAGTACAGCTACCTGGCCCATTCTTTATAGATTGGCTCAAACGGGGAATGACAACCAATCAGCTCAGCTCAAAGATTCTGGAGGACTTTCCAATATTGTCTGTGGATGTTTCTTCTCTGGAGTTGTATAAGTTGATTCTATGTTACAAAAACTTGTGGGTTTCATATTTTCAGTGTCAAAAAATTTCTGCTTTCATTGATCACTATTTATTACACCATGGTGGCATGTGTGCGCTGAAGTAGGAGCATGCTGACAAGCTCCTTTTGGCTCTCAACTGCCCCTCCAGGCATCTGGAGTATTCTGGGTCTCACCAGTCCTTTGAAACAGACGAGACAGAAACCATCCCTTGCGCAGACTCCTGAAAAGCCAGCATGTTTGGTCAATGCTTCAGTCTGCTCCTTCTTTCTGAGAGAGAAGCCTCCAACCTGTGCTGGCCTCTTTTTGCTGTAACATATATTTTCCGTAGCATCAGTGTGCTGTTTAGTTCTCTTGTTCTCAGCATCTCACAGGCACCTAAAGAATGTCAGCTCCTATCAGCACTTCTAGACGAGCAAGACAGAACCCAATTCCTTGTGTAGACCTCCACACTACAAAAAGTAGGAACATTGGTTCTACGATCTGGCTCTCTTGTTGCCTCCCTAGGGAGAAGCTGGGAGCTGAAAGATTCTTTGTGATTCTGTGACACTGTGCCAGTGGGAGAGATTATGGAGGAAATGGATACAATTTTTGCTACTGACATTAATACCACTAGTTGCATGCTTCCCTAGAGTGTGTGAGCTTATTAATTGGTTTATGAGTTCCTTATAAAGGGAATGTGTTCATGTATTGCAAAATTGATATTTCTGTAGAAGGAAGGAGGGTAAGGGGCTTCCTGTTCCACCACTGGGCTCTCATTTTAATTATCTTAGTATTATAAAACTATAGGCTCCTGGTGGGCGTGGTGATGCACACCTGTGATCCCAGCACTTAGGAGGCTGAGGCAGGAGGATCACTGCAAGTTCGAGGCCAGCCTGGGACACATAGTGAGTTCAAGGTCAGCCTGGACTACATAGCAAGACCTTGACTCAATAAAACAAAACAAAGCAACCATAGGCTCTTTTGTAAGTCTCACAAAATTTAAAGTAACTTGAAAGGTCATGCATGCACTTAATCTTTAATTTTAATACAGATCATATTCTCTGCTTATGTCATTTAAAACATGAAAGTATTGTGTGTGTGAATGTATGTAAACATAATATTAAATATCACAGTACAAAGATAACAGTTGTTAGTAGAGTATTAGTCATATAGCTAAGTAATTTGTACTATTAAAAGTTTATTATTGTAACTATAAATTTATTTCTGAATTACTTTGTATATAATAATTAAATATGTTAAGTATAAACTGCAAATTTTCACAAAATTTTTGTTTTAAATTTGAAACTCTATCATGTAACTTTAGCAGTGTTTTAGCTATAATTCTTTCTAAACAAGAGAAGATTAAAGGACACTATTAAATGTAAAAAACATCCTAGAAAAAAAAAAAAACACCTGCTTTTCCAATTATGTGAACCATTAACCATAAAACCATCGAGACCTTAAAGCAATAAAAATTGGGAGAGGAAGTATGAAAAAATATTGAAAAACTACAAATATTTCTAAGTCGAATATAAATTTAAAACACTGCAGAGAAAACTGGCGTAAGCTGGTGAGTGAAAAATCAAGGAGAAATTCTTGCTTCTCTAGTTCTGTCACAATATCTTAAGATTTATGTGCTTTGAGTTATAATTCCTTAGGAAGACAATAGGAAGGGATTATTTCCTAAGATTTCTTACACAGGAAAACTCCACAGAGGAGATGTGTTGATCCTATAATATCTAATGACAGAAGGATAGCTTCATAAATTTTCTTCTATTGCTTTATTTTCACTAAGGATACAGCTAAAATGATAGAACAGAATATGCTGAAAATATATGATAAAGGTCTTGGGCGAGCTTGTGTGGATTTAGTGTCCCTGGAACTCATTTATACCCATTGAATAGGATCTTCATTGAAGCAAGTAAAATTGTAACATCTTTTGTGTATAGAATGCAATCACAACTTATTTTAATCACTAGAAAAGCATTTTGGTAAAAAGTAATCAGAGTAGAAGTGTACTGCAACAAGATTGGCATGAATAATCTTTACCAGGACAAAGAAAAACCAAGAACAGAAGTTACTTTAGTCAAGAATTCAGATGGAATCAGGTGATGTGGAAGATGCCTGTAATTGCAGCACTCTGGGAGGCTGAGGCAGGAGGATTGCAAGCCTGAACCCAGCTTAGTGAAACCCTGTGTCAAAATAAAAAATAAAAAGAACTCAGTGTGTAACTCAGTGCAAAGACCATGGGCTCAGTCCCGAGTACTGAAAAAAGAAAACTGCATATGAGAAGCAAAGAGAAACTGGCACTGTTTTTATTACAGAAACTTGAGATTGTGATCCAAAGTCATTTTATAATCTACACAAAATACGAAAATCTTGCTATAGGTAGACAAAAGTAATATGACATTATTTGTCTCAATTATCCAGATAATTTAGATAATTTCAATTGAAAGAATCCAGCCTGTAGCTTTAGATTTCTGTTTCTACTTTCTTGTGTGAGAAATATTTTTTGTTTGTTTGTTTTGTTTTTATGAGACAAGGTCTCATTAGACAGACCAGGCCAGGCTTGGACTCACTGTGTAGCCCAGATGGGCCTTGAACACATGGTGAGCCTCCTGCCTCAGCCTTTCTTTTCTCTTTCTTTCTTTCTTTCTTTCTTTCTTTCTTTCTTTCTTTCTTTTTTGTGCTGGGGATGGAATACACATGATTTTTGAGATGCTACTCTCTAACAGAGCAATGGTATATGCGACTTTACCTCAGCTATCTGGCAATTCAGCATGGTCAATTTTAGTCCTTAATAATTACACGCACGTATTTGTTTCTATTCACAGGTAAGTGTCATAAAATGTATTTTAATAATTTTTGTCGACAATCCCTCCCTCCCAATTCCCCTTTTCTCACTCCCTACCTGTCCTGTAACCTTTTATCACAACTACTTTGTCATTATTTTCCTACCCTCTGTGCTGCTTACTGTCATTGCTTACCTCGAAGGACCTGGTGTGATACTTGACAAAGGGATCACACTCCTATCTCACTGAGCCAATCCTTCCCAGGGTTCCTGTCTCACTCAGATTTAAAGCAGAAGTGTTCTCAAATTTCAGGCTTGATTTCACCCGAGCCCTCATTTCCTTCTATTTTTCCTATTGCCTACTCTTTTCCAGCCACACAGCAAACTGATTTTTCCATTAAACTTTTGGTTGTTGGTTTTTTTTTTTTTTTTTTTAATAGTGCTGGGATTGAACCCAGGTCTTTTGGACTGGACTACATTCCCAATGCTTTTTAAAAGTTTTTTTTTTCAAATATACTGGGCTCAAACTCCCAAAGCTCCTGCCTCAGCCTAGCAGAGTGCAAGAATTACAGGTGTGCACATTGACTTCACTACTCACTATTTCTTCAGAAAAGGGCAAACAGTATTAACTGGACTACTAAAACAAACTGGAGTTAAGTAAAATTTTAGGCAAAATCTACCTTAGTAAAATTACATATCTAAAATTTGGATGGCTATTTTTTTCTGTAATACTTCAATATGATTTTTAAAGTTCTGCTAAGTTCTAATCCTCTCAATTTCTGACAGCATTTTGTCTGTGTTACTTCAGGCTCAGAAAACCTGCTGGGCAATGTCTACTAAGCTAAAGAAAACAAAATGTCTCTATAATTTTTTATGTTTATTATTTCTAATTATTAATACTTCAGTTTTTCAAAACATAAAACCATACACTTGTTTTCTCTTGGCATATTACTTTACTCCTAAATATACATTGAAATTTATCTAAATATGTCAAAGAAAATTTAGTCTCATACTCTCAGCTTTTCAAGGACTTAAACTGAATATGAGCAGATTATAGATACTGTTTAAATTTTTTAAATAACTAGCTAATTGTAAAAGATAGATACCTGGACGATATCTGACTTGTGTGCCGAAGTAATAGCAACCACTTAGGATTAAATATTGTTCTTTGTGTAATGATCTTTTATTGAGCAACTTGGGAGTCAGAAATGGAATTACATCATATGTTCAAACAACATATACACATGGAGCCCAAAACATTCTACTCAGTGAATATCTCTGAGTAAATGCAAAATGAATGGACTGATTAATTTAGAGTGAACTCACAGTTCATAGCCAAACACCATGCATTAATGGTTTTACTTTCTTTGTGTGTGTGTGTGTGTGTGTGTGTGTGTGTGTGTGTGTGTGTGTGCTGGGATCGAACTCAGGACCTTGTGCTTGCAAGGTAAGTATTCTAATCACTGAGCTAAATTGCCAGCCCAGTGGTTTTATTTTCGAAAACCTCAATATCTTTGAACTATTTATATTTCAGTCTTCCTTTTGTGAAATCAGTTCCCATCATGGCTTCTGTTGTCTGTGAGTGGTGATATTCAGGCTAGGATGTGAGAGTGGTCAGTATGGTCTGAGAAGAGCCATTCATTTATTAGTCACTTGTGACAACCAAGGAAAAGAAAGCAAGTTTATCTTTATTAATGTTTATCTAAATTCTCATATTGAATTTATTTCAGAATCAATAAAAATTGAAAACCCAGTTCAAAGTATCCCAATATGGCCTTTAGTCAAATTTCCAGTGCTAACATTTTATCACATTTTTTTTCAATTTCCATCTCTGTTTCTCTCTGTCTCTCTGTCTTTCTTCCCTACCTCCCTTAAATACTTCGCTGAATTTTTTGGCAATAAATTGCATATACAGTGTTATGATCCTTCACTCCTAAATACATCAGTGTGAATTTTAAAAATTCATGATATTCCTTTCTAAAATCACATAAGTTATCAAAATTCAGAAAATTAACATCGATACAGCATTATTGTCATGCTGGGTATAGTGTGCATGCCTGTAATCCTGGCACTCTAGAGGCCGAGGCCAGAGGATCGCCATGAGTTCAACACCAGCCTGGACTACACAGTAAGTTCAAGGCCGGCCTAGAATACACAGCAAGACCCTGTCTCAGGGGCTGGGGATTTAGCTCAGTGGTTAGAGTGCTTGCCTTGCAAGTACAAGGCCCTGAGTTTGATTCCCAGCAGCAAAAAAAAAAAAAAAAAGAAAAAAAAAAGACTCTGTTTTAAAAAAAGATAAATAAAACAAAAATAAAATTATTGTCTAAATTACATACTTTATGAATGTTCACAACTTCTTTCACTGCCAAACAATGGAGTCCCACCCAGAGTCACCAAAAACATTTAGTTGTCATTTATCTTTAATATTCTGTAATCTGAGTCAGTTTTTAAATTTTTCTATTGATTTTTGTTTTGTTATCTATTATGACCTTGACATTTTGAATAACCCTGGCCTTCTGTTTTCTAGAACACTCTACAATTTGAGTTTGTCTACAGTTTTCTCATTATTAGATTCGGGCCATGCACTTTGGGCAGAAAAATATCACAAACATATTATTGAGTTCTTTATAGTGAACCATCAAAGAAGCTCATGACTCTCATCAATAATTACTGAGCAGAGCCACATAAGGCACTACAGAAAATATGACTTTCTTCCCGTATCTCAAAGCTTATTTACAGACTCTTAACAATGTACTAGCTTTAATGCGTGAAATAAGTTACTATGAAAGTTCTACATCAGATGGTCAGGTAATAGTATAATCGTAAAAAAACCTCACAGAAGAGCGGAACTTTAACTTTAATGGGACCCCAAGTACAGAAGGAAGAAGAGTAGGACGGTGAAGGGCTTCCCAGACCAGGTAAGCTCAGGGGACGGACTCCTCACCTGGCCAAATGGATGAAGCCCGGTCCACTTTGAAATTAGATGAAATGGCTGTGGGCTCATGTGAAATAATTTTTTTAATCACTCTTACTATAGCCAAAATTTTTGGAAAAAGAAATTATTCATAGCAGGGATTCATTTTCAGAACTCCAGGGTGACTTTCCTTGTTCGAAACAGTGCACTAAGTCCCTCTATCTGAAATAGTTTCAGTGTTTTGTTTTGTTTCCACATCCTTAAATATGATTGACTGTATTTATTTGCAGTGTATTTTTGTTGCCATTTTCTTTTACTTGTTTTCTAATCTGTTTAATCTCATCAAATATGAATTATCTACCAAATGACTTCATTGCTCCTTTTTCATTTCTGATGCAAGATACCACTCTTTAAAGCAGTCGTTATGTAAACCCAAACACATATAAACAGCAAGTAACCACTTTAACATTTCATTAAATGAAAGATTTAAGGATTTAAGAGTACAGAAGGATTTAAGAGTAGAGATCTGGATAAGAAGCTTGTATGTTCAAAATCTAGTAATATTATTAACATAGAATATCTCCTTTCTATGGTATAATTATCCCTCATTAGTCCTGAAACTAGAAATAAAAGAACAACACAATCCTGCAGTTAAGGTACAATTGTACCTGAGATTTTGGAAGTTCAAAGTCAGAGCACTGCAACTTATAACTACCAGAATGGGTATGTTCCATGTGCATTTGGTTAATCTATAGCACATTATTCTATTCCTTACTAGATATGTGAGCTGCAACGGATATGTATCACTCAGTAACTAAGGTTAAACTTGAAAGAAGAAAAAGAAATTACTGTCTTCTAAAGCATAAGTTACAAAGTCACAAAGGTGAAAAGGTTTTGAGGTATTTAATTTCCTTTTTTGCCTCAAAAAGAAAGAATAAGAAAAAGAGCAAATAGTAAATCCATTGTATTAATCACATAGTCTAAGTTGATTCATTACATACATAGGAATGTGAAATGTCAGATTCAATTAAATGAGTGCTTGTAAAATAAACCATTTCACCACATGAGCATATTTAAATCATAATTGTAAGATAAATGCACTAAACATTCAAATGTATAGCTTCTCAACTCTTCAATTATTGAAATAGAGACATTGATTTCCTTGTATGATGATACATAAAGACCAGATCTCCTTACAACATGTTTATTTCTGGATTTTAACTTGTAAAATATTTTTTTAAAAGTAGTCATATATGGCAATAAGGCACATCATTTCTTCATTCACTCAGTACTGCAGTTTTTGAGATTCCAGAGTAGGTACAGGAAGTTGAATCAGTACAGTAGTTGCCCACATTCAAAAACAACATATGATTCAATACTTAAGGAGACAAAAATATTAACTTTTAACTCTTTTGTAGTTGACCATTCCGAATCTTTGAAAGGTTAAGTAATTTATCCAAAACCACTCAACTAACAAGCAAAAGCACAAGACTGTGAACCTACATCTTAACAGATTGTGATAGATCTTCTGCAATTATGGTTACAAAAAAATTTCCCCATCTCCTGAATGAATACATTCCCACAAAGAAGTGGAATCTATTTTTTCATTTCTGGCATCTTAGCAGTATTGTGATTTATTTTAAAATAGGTATAGACCCCTAATTCAATTATGCTGTGTGATAAACCACAAAAACTTATTCTTAATATCAAATTGAAACTTTGTATGCTCTAATCATTATTTCCTCTTTGCACATGACCCGTCCCTCTCCCTCCGAGTCTTAACTTTTTTAAATATCCCACATATAACTGAGTTAGTTTAGTATTTGTCTATCTGTACCTCACTTATATTTCTTCTTTTTTGAGGCTAAATAATATTCCATTGTGTGTATATGTCACATTTTCTTTAGCCACTTATCTACTGGTAGATATTTAGGTTACTTCCATATCTCAGGTATTGTAAATGATTGTATAATGGACATGGGAAAGCTGATAATACATTGATTTCAATTATTTACATTTTTAACTAAAACTGGTGTTGCTGGTTCACACAGTAGTGCTATGTTTAGATTTTGGAGGACTCTCTGTAGTGTTTTCCATAGTGATTGTACTAATTTACATTCTCATGAAGAGTGTTTAAGGATTTCATTTTCTCTACATCCTCACCAACACTTGTTTTTATCTTTTTATAATAGCCATTATAGCAACAATAAATTAAAATTCAATGACATACAAAATCACACATGATATACAACATAAACCAAAATGAATTAAAAAGTTAAAAGGGTAATTCTAATTATTAATTTTTAGGATTTATACGTTATAACCTAAATTCAAAGTGCATTTCCTGCAGTGAGATTTTGGAAGAGTTCTAATAATATTTTAGAGAAAGGAACTACAGGAAATTATGTTTTATATAATTCTTAGTGCAACGTGAAGATGCTAATCTTATTAATTATAATAAAAATTTGAATCTGAAAATGAAAAAGAATTAAGTGATCAAAGTAAATTAATTTGTGTTTGAGGGAAAAACAACATGGAGTTGTAGGAAAAGCATACTAAAACAACCCCGTTGACACTGAGATTATTGCATTTGATAACTCCAGTTACATTTTACTGTGTATGATAATCAGGTAATGCCTGTGAAATTTTTGAGTAGATTTATATTCATTTTGTTGAATAAGAATAAATATTTTGCTTATGTTAAATTAAGTTTTCCTGGGTTTTTATGTATATGTTGCCGTGTTATCATGATGTAAACAAATAATAGAGAATATGTCATTTCGTGATAGTGCTTAATACATATATATATAATATGCACAGAAATAGTTTTCACCTATGATTCATTGTTTTTCAATTATCCTAAATAACTATTTATCAAATGTCTATTATATGCTATTTATATTTTATTATTGTGTGTATAAATTAGGTAACAGGACAAATAGGAGTCTCAAATTATTATGAAGGTTGACAAAAACTCTAAAGGCCTCTGTATGTATAAAAATGCAATTTGCACAAAATTTTCACATAATATGTAACAAATCTAAAATTAACTGTCAAGAAGAATGAGCAACCCTTAAGACAAATTGAAAACAACTATTTATAGTTAATAATATGAGGGTACTTGTAAGTTTTCCAACTTTTTATTTGAAATAACATGGACAGCAAATATAAAAATGCAATTTTTGCATGAAAATATCTATATCAAGAGTGAGATATTTTGGATATTTTAAATGGGAATAGGAAGAGGAATAGACATATATAGATATACTTCAGTTTTGATATTGACATATTGAGAAAATTTTATTAGCTAAATCTCTCTCTTGTTCTGTCTATCTCTTTCTCTTATAAATTCCTGGGATATCTTATCTTTTATTTATTTATTTATTTATTTTTTTTGGTGGTGCCGGGGATCGAACTCAGGCCCTTGTGCTTGCAAGGCAAGCACTCTAATCACTGAGCTAAATCCCCAGCCCCTTATCTTTTATTTTTAATAAGTGGAAAGGGGAAGGGAAAATTGGGAAAATGTAAATAAACCTGCTGTAAATTGGGAAGGGAGGGGGAACAGAAAGGAGGGGCGGGGAAGAGGAGGGAAACCAAGGTACATCATGCACAGGTACAAAATAACCATGATAAATGTGATCATTATGTATACATTGTACCAATACATATTCCGGTAAAAAATAAAAATTAAAAAAAAGTGCAACTCTAACAATGTTATTAACTATAAATGCAATATGCTTGCAAATGTAATTATAACATAAGCTGAATTCAACTTTGAAACAAAGCAGTTACTCGGATACAAGGAATCGGTCTTTTTGTCAGTCGCTTTCCAGTGGCTAAGACACAAGAATCAACACTCACAGTTTTAAAAAGGAGGTTTATTTTGGCTAAAGTTTCCGGGACATGGCCAGTCAGCTCTACGGTGGAAGGGCCTGTGTGGAGGAAAACTGCTCATGCCATCGTAGCCAGGAAGCAGAGAGAGAAGGGGGAGCCGCTAGAGTGGTACATCCTTCCGAGGCATGCTCCAGGCGACCCACCTCTAACCAGGCCTCACCTTCTGACACAGTCAGCTACTGTACCTGCTAACGAGTTTAGCACCCCCACGGTCCAATCACCTTCCAAAAGCCCCACCTCTGTGTGTATGAATGTTTGGGAGGACATCCTAGTTCTAAACCTTAACAGTATCCCACAATAACAGCCTGAGATTCCTGGAAAATAATTACACCCTATAACTCTTTAACACATTATATACCAGGCTGCATTGTTCAAAGTACTTTTTGAAAAAAAAAATTAAAATATACACTGGTTAAAAAGATTCTCCATCACTTCTCTCTATATAAACACTATAATTAAATACCAAATCAAATATGAAGCATTTAGGTTTTTTCCATTTAATTTTTAAAAATATAACTCTTCTTTTTGACATCTGGATCAATTGAAGATTATACTGATTATAAGACAAACTTTTTTTAAAATTAATCTTTGCAACTACCCGGTTGTACGAATAACACTGATCTTGTTAATGAGCAAAGCACTCCCCCAAATAAAACAAATTAGATGGTGGTCTTAAAAAAAATTACAATCATCTTTCTATAATTCCTGATTTCAATTTGTTATTCACAAATCCTTCCCATCCTTCTTATTGTTGATTAATTTGTTAATAAATCGATGTTATAAGGTCACTTTGTAATCATACCGACGGGGCTGGGAATTTGGCTCAGTGGTCGGAGTGCTTGCCTTGGAAACACAAGTCTCTGAGTTTGATCCCCGGCACCAAAAAAAAAAAAAAAAAACAACAAAAAAAAGAATTTATAAGCATACCGACAAAAGAGGATACAAGCATCCACCAAAGCATGAAATCAACAATCTGCACACTTTTTGGTTTGTAAAACACAACGGTAAACCGCTACTGAAAAGTTAAAGTTAAAATCATCTCATATGGCTCAAGGGATAGAGCGCTTGCCTAGTAAGTGCATAAACACCGAGTTCAATCCCGTGGCACCCTCCAAAAAACATAAAAGTTAGTTAGAATTCAACAGTTGCACACTTCCGAATCACAACATTCTTAGCTTTCCACCATTATTATAGCCCAAAACCACAATTTTGTTTTCTGAATGTTGTTTCATACACTATCAAAAACAAATCAATAATACTGTATCACATTCTGTTAAGACATTCTTTTAAGGCTTTTATATTTTCTCTGACTTTAATCTTTTTAGAATAATTTCCCAATGCCACACTGCTCAATAAAACTTTTGATATACATGAAAAAGGTGCATATTGAAAATAATTTTAAATGGAATATGGTATAAACGACAAATAATCTATCATTCATTTTAATTAGGAAAGGTCTCTATCAGCGCTATCTGCTGTCTGCCAGCCACAGTGCTATGGTTGTAATCCAGAAGGACTCAGGATCCAAGAAATTTATTAGACTTGAAAAACGTAAAGAGCTACATAATCACTATTTCTTAAATAAAGTATCTGATTTAGAATACAGATGTTTCTCTCTTTGATGTTTGACTGTCTGGGTAAGCATATTAATTAGACTCAGCTGTATTAGTTTAACTTACTCTGGAGTTTTGTGAGCCTGTGAAGTTAAAAGAATGATTTTGTTTGTCCAGACTATCTTTTGTAAGTCACCCTAGCAGTGATGACAAACCTATGGCACGTGTGCTATTTGTTTTTCTTTTAAGAAAAAAATGTTGATTTTTTTTTTTCTTCTAAAAGCCTCAGTATTCAAGTTTAATTGCAGTGTTGGCACTTTTGGTTAAATAACCAGACTTTGGGTTGTAGTTTGGGCACGCATCTCTAAAAGGTTCGCCACCACTGCCTTAAAGTGACACAGAAAGAAACCGAAGCTGAGTCTTTCGTTCTATCTCATATGGTATCCAGTCTTTATTGTATTGTATAAATATTACCAGTATTTATTGTAAATTTGCATCAATAAGTGTTTTCTTGTTGAAGAGAGTTTGGTAGCAAAACTTATGTGACTCAGACAATTTTAAACAAATAGAATAGTGGACATATTTTCTATGGTTGGCTATTTTTTTCCATGCAATGGGGTGTATTTTTAAAAATACATTCCTGGCTTTTATTGAAAAACCACAGATATCTATAATCTGGGAAACTTTTCAGGTAATTTATGACTTTTGCACTCAATTTAATGGTCCATAAAATATTCTAAACAGCAGTGTGAGGGCCTTGCATTAGCAGTCAAAAGAATTCTGGAGATGGAGTTTTTCTTAAAGGGAGTTCTATGTCAAAGTTTGAATTACAGTTAGACATTTGTTACTTGATAAAAGCATTATCTGTTCCAAAGTTACACCCTGGCTATTCTGCTTCTTATATCTAAAAATAAGACAAACAAAAAGTATTAGTATATTTTAGGTTGACTTCTCTTTTTAATAAACTGATGTTGGATAATGCAAATTATTGTTAGAAAACTAAGGCAAACTTGTTTGTGACAATTTACCACACCTGAAGTATTTCAGCTTTTCCAACCAATGCCTATGATTTTCTTTTCTTTTTCTTTGTGGCTTTTAAACAGTTAACATCACCTGCTGCTGTTTGTGATGAAACCCCACAGGAAATGAATGCCAAAGGTATAAGATGAAAGAGAAAGTAATTTTCTGGGAGGGGAGTAAGAGTAATTTTGCACTGTGAGGTGAAAGGGTGAGAAACTGAAAGACGTGTGAGGAATTACTTATGAAACTGGAAATGAGGCTAAAAGTTAGAGGCAAAAGGAATAAGTTTAAGGAAGAAGAAAGAGAAAACCTAGATTCATAGAGAAGAATAAAGAGACAATAGATGGAAATATACACCTAGGATGTGCTGCTGAGAAAGTAAGTTATTCCTCCATATATTCAAGAAAATCACAAAGCTGATAAAACATTGTATATGAACTCAGTACATTTGATAGGTAAAAAATAAATGAATATTCTTAGGTCTTTTTCACACCCCACTATTATGAATAACTGTGTCCTTTTTTTCCTTTTTCTCTTTCTGGTCTTTCTTTTGAAAATTAAAGGAAATAAGCAGTGAAAAAGAGAAGGAGATGTAAAAAAGCTAGAGTAATTAATTGAAAGAAAAGAAAATTACAAGGATCAGAAAGCAGAGTATATCAATGAAATGAAAAAAGAAGACTACAATATGTATTGTAGTCTGAAATAAGCGGAATGAGCAATATGGGCAGGAACAGATAGTATAAGATGCGCAAGAAAAGAAGATGAAATGGATGCTATTATTATATATTGTCAGCTGAGACAAATCAGGAGATATTTTAATATTTCAATAGGCTGGTGGTTGTTGAAAATGTATATTTAAATGTAGCACATTTTCAGGACTGGCCACTCATTCTTTATGAGTGATATGTACAAGTAGGTACCAACAAACTATTAGATTCTTCTCGATTAAAATTATTAACAAACTTATTTGTCACTAATTGTCCTGCTGGTGTAAACTTCATGAGTCATCATGTTTCCTGTGTTCTTTTGGATATCACAAATATCAAAAAAGAATAATGGTAAAATTCCTGATAACTCCAATTAGTGTTAACTTAGAACACTTCGAGTTGGTCAAAATTAGTAGAGATGGGGGGTGTGCAAGGTCACAGGATGAAGTAAAGAAAGCAGGATGGAGAATGACGATATGGCTCAATAAAAGTTGTTCTTAGGAATTTTTTTTTCCCAGGAAAAAATTCAGCCCTTGCAGTATCTCTTAACAATGAGGAGCTGTTCGGAGAAATTCATCCCCAGGCAACGCTGTCATTGTGTGAACACCACTGAGTGTACTTACACAAACCTGGATGGCGTAGCCCACACACACCAGGCCGTGCAACCCATACCTTTGTGCACGTGGCCCGCCACTGATGGAAATATCTTTAGGAAGCACATAATTATATTAATTTTCTATTGCTGCATGGCAATTTTTCCACAAACTTTTTGTAAAAAAGTAGCTTTTTGAAAAACAATGCAAATTTACTCTTTTCCCAGTTTCAGAAATATGGGCACGGGTTAACTAAATTTCACCATGCTCAACTCAGATGTGGACCAGCATTACAATGTTAGCAGGTTTGGGACCCTTTTCCAAGGCCATTCAGGTTTGCTGGTGTTCATACCATTGTAGTCGTTGTCCTCGTCTTGCTGGCTGTAGACCAGGAGTTTCTCTCAGCTCCTAAAGACTGAACACCAGTCCTAGACAGGTGACTCTAACATCACAACTCCCAGCAAAACAGCACCGTGTATTGCACATTTATATTGCAGACTTACTTCATCAGCTCAGGTCAGTCGGGGATAAGCTGACTTGATTAGCTCAAAGTTGACTAGGAATCTAGTACATTTGTAGAATCTCTTCACTTTCAACACATACTACTTGTTAGAAGCAACACAGAGTTTCCATTTCCACTCAAGAGGAGGGATTTCTTAAGAGCATGGTCATTGGGGTTATTTTATACACTATAATAAAAATGAGAAAAATCAGCAAAATACAAAAATATATCCCAAAGGAAAAAATCTTATCCCAAAGACAGAAATTACGAAAAAATGTTTTTCACCATGAGTTTTTAAAAATCATAGTACACCAATAATTTCTGTGAAAAAATTTGTGGAGGAATAAGAGATGAAATGTAAGTTGCCAAGCTTCGAAGATAAAAATAGAGAAAAAACTTTACAGATATGGAGATGAAAAGAGAAGGTCCATGGAAAAAGAGGCACTGTGGAAAACAAAGTAAGTCGATGTGCCATATGGAAATGAGAAAGGAATATGAAATAAAAAGACAGGTGGGGGTTTAGCTCAGTGGTTAGAGCACTTGCCTCACAAGCACAAGGCCTGAGTTTGATACCCAACACCAAAAAACAAAACAAAACAAAAAAAGTGAAAAGACATGATAGAAATGTAAAAAGTAAAGAGAAAGAAAAAAAGAAGAAAAGATGAATAAACAAACAGACAAAAAGAAGAACCAACATTCGTTTTACTATGTCCTGCACCCTTGGAGAAAGGAAATAAGAAAAGATGTATATTTAAAAACTTAGTTTATTTCTTTTTTTTTTTTAAAGGACTTGAATATACATATTGAAAGTATATATAGCGGTTGGGGATTTAGCTCAAGTGGTAGAGTGCTTGCCTAGCAAGTGTCAAGGCTCTGAGTTCGATCCCCAGCACCCAAAAATAAAAAAAAAAAAAAGAAAGAAAGTTTGTATAACATGTTAGGGCAAATCCACTCAGAATATTTCATACTATTTTATATCCTACTGGAATTTTTAGGGTTTGAAGACTAAACAGAATTTTCTGTGTGGCCAGATGAAAAGATCAGATCATTTTGTTTGGGAAAAAAAATAAATAAATTCTGGATCATCTCATATTTCTCCATGGAAATTTTCAGTGTTAGAAGAAACTGGAAGATCATCTAAAAGAACCTTAAAAATGGAAAATGTGACCTAGAGAATTTCTGTTTAGCCAAAATGGCTCCCTAGTACAAAGGGTAGAACATACTTTTAACATGAAAGAATGTAAGACATTTCCATTAGCTTTTCTTGAAAAACAATCAAAGAATGTTATAGGTTTTATCTAGATGTCCTTCAAGAGTCTCATGTGCTCACAGGCGAGGCTTTTGTAAGGTGACTGGAGGTTACAGCTAACTTGCCGTTGTGAAGTGGTGTCTGGTTGGGAAAGGAGGATCATAGAGGCTGCCACTCGACCAGGAAGGGTTATTGGCCTTCTCAGCGCCTCCTTGCTTTCTTCTCACTCTGCTTCCCAGGCCCCTTGCCACAGGCAGCTTCCCTCTGGGTGCCCTTCCCATCCCCTTCTTGGATTGGAGCCTGATTACTATGGATACAGACTTCTACAAACTGTGAACCAAAATAAACCTTTCCACCTTTAAATCGTGGGTGTCAAGTATTGGGTCTCAACAAAAAAGAAAGTAAGACAAAGAACCAAAAGGATAAACTAGAGTCATTCATATATAAATGGATGTTTCTTGAGAACATACTCTTAAGTGAAATAAATCGGACACTCATGAGCACACATCGAATTGTTTCTCTGATATAAGAGACCATAACTGTAAATAAGGACAAAGAGGTGTAATAGATATTATATAAAAGGAGGATGGTGTGCAGAGGAGAGGAGTACTAGAA
>PVJO010014096.1:0-49457 GCA_004026905.1 Hystrix cristata
TCTTCCATGTTATCCCATTCCCCTCTCTCCCCTGTTGCCTTTCTGCTTTTCCCCTTCTTTCCTTCTAGTACTCCTCTCCTCTGTCCACCATCCTCCTTTTATAGAATATCTATTACACCTCTTTGTCCTTATTTACCATTATGGTCTCTCATATCAGAGAAACAATTCGATGTGTGCTCATGAGTGTCTGATTTATTTCTTTATGTGATTCTTAGTTTAATGTTGCCCTCATTACAAATGTGGCAAAGCCCAGATATTTTGTTTTGTCTTTATGCTTCTTTTTGTTTTTCAAGTAGGGGATTTTAAGTTTCCATTTTATGATTGTCTTTTCTACTTTTCTCATTTCATTCTTCACTACCCTTTGAAAAACAGAGATTTTCTCTTTTTCTCTGCTACAATCTATGCCACATCAAATTTTACCCCTCTGCTTAAAGTACACTTCTACTTTAAATGAATCTGCCCTCCTAAATTTAGTCTGCCATTTTTAAGTTTTTAAAAAATCTTTTTATACGTATTAACTGATAACCATAATTATATTACATTTCTGGAGTACAGTGTGATGTTTTGATATAAATATACAACATGCACTCATTAATTGCACATACTTTGAAAGTCCTTCCAGTAGTCCACTCTTAGAGACCTGTGGATTATTTTCAGAGTTAGGGTTAACTTCCTTTTTCATAGGCAGTCAAAAATTAAATGTAAGCTCCTTAGTTAGCTTTCATCTCTCTTTCTCCAGAGTTAATTGTTACATTGGGTAAATAGGTGGCTAAAGTGGGAGATCTTAAGCTCAAAAGTGTTGTTTTCTTTTTTTCATCACAGTCATTTTGAAAGTTGCGTATAATGTTATTTTCAAGTTATGCCAAGTATCATTTTATGTCCATTATGTTGTTCTGTTTTGTTTGTACTGGAATAAGAAGGCATGTAGCTAGGCTACTCCTATTGTCTTCAGCTCCTCATGCATCTGGTTTTTCTGTAAGTTGAATTTTCATTGTTTCAGCACTCATGTCCTGTCCTTGTAGCAAATTTCTGATGATATTTTTATTGTACCAGGGTATTTTATGACCTTTTGAGTCATAGAAACTAGTAGTTACATGGAAAGACTTGATAGAAAAAAGAATTTTTTACTTCAAATTAGTTCCTTCCTAGTATGGTCAACTTCTTTCATATTATAGGCCTGCACTTCTATGATATTTTATTAAAGCTTTTTAAAAATAATGTATTTTAGTTCACTCGATATTCATGTAACCTCTAGAGAATTTAGTGTTTTCCGACTACAGATATACAATAACAACAACAACATCAACAACAACCTTCTGATATTTGAAATGGTCAAGTGTTTTGCCCAAGATGACACAATAATGTCAAAGTCAAGATTTCAACATCGCATGTATGACAAAAAATACACCCAAACCAGAAGGCAGGTGGGCATAACTAATATTTTAAACATGTTTTAAGAGTAGAAGAATATTTCTGGAAAATGAGTTGTCATAGCCATTAAACTTTATTTCCAGGTTCAGTTAATTTGTGAGTAATGTTTAGTAAACTTTGACCCAACAGCAATTTTAGTTGTAGAGTCCTCTCTTGCTAGCCTATCATACCAGGGCACTCACTTCCATGAAATAAAGCAATTCAACTTGAAACTAACCTTTTAGAGTAGATAATATGAAATAAAATGCTTAATCCTGCACAGATTATCAGAGATTAACTATTGCTTTACTGTCTAATGAAACTTCTCTGAAATGGCCAATTGATTTCCAGAGACAGAAGGGGAGGCAGTTTTTGCTTAACTTCATCCTTGAATAACTTTAGAGCTAATAAAATAGTGAAGATATTCAGTATAGAATAACTCAACTGAAAAGTTTCTAATTAACTTGAAGTAGTTGAGATTTAGAAATAAGAAAAATTAGTAAATTACTTCTCACTTGTCCCATGCTACATAATCCCCTCCTTGTCTGAAGATAAGAAGCAAAATTGTGTAGCAAAAATCTTCAGTAAAAACTTCAGTGATCATCTTCCGTTTTATCTGGGTATTCCTATCCATTTATATACTTCCATACACTAAAGACACTTGAACTTAAATAACATGTAAAAATTCTTCTCCGTAACAAAAAAAAAATTTGGTTTACACAGTTCAGATATCTCCATCATCAATGTTCATAGAATGGTGCGTAGACTCTTTTTATGACAAAAAAAGTAATCACTTAGAAACACTCATTCAAACATCTTTCTTGAGCATCCCAAAGAAAGAATGTGAGACAGTGCAGAGGGAAGTTGGTTGAAACATAAATGTTAACCCACAATTCACTGCAATACATTTATATTGGCTTCTTACAACAATTCTAATTTTCCTTCTTAAGATCCAGTGACAGATTATAGTTGAGTAGGGCAAAACTGAAAGAGGATCAAAATTTAGAGGATGCTTTTTCCCATCCTTTTTCAACTATGATACCAAATGACTTAAAATGAGTGGGGTTGATTTAGAACTGTGTGTTTCAGAATAATACATAGGTTTAGACATCCACATCTATATGCATTTTCCTCTTCTTTCTGAAAATGGATCAGAAATAATATATAAGTCCTCTCTGTGCCATTTCATTAAAAATCAGGAAGCACCATTGCATGCACGTGAACTGGGTTTGCACACCAACATGTGCATGTACATGAACTACAGCCTGCATTTGGAATGTCCTCCCTCAGGCAAAGCAAGGACCTGTAAGTAGTACTATTTTTCCTATCAGCCCTGGAGAGCACAGAGGCAGCCCTGTGTGTTATTAATGGATAAAATCTGAACAGAGCCAACCCCAAGGTGAACCCTATGCATTTAAAACATTTCATCAGACAGCTAAGTTTTTTTTTTTTTTTTTTTTTTTCTGAGCAGGAGATATCTCTCTAGCCGCCACTCAATAGATTCCCACAGAAGAGAGCAATAGCTAGGTTCACTAATGTGCAAAGTGATAGTACGAATTCTCTACTAAAATATAAACAGTCTAGTGTTTCTTACATGTCAGGATCGCAGATTGCTCTGGTGTAAGAAGGAGCTGTAGATTAACCCTAGAATTATCCATTAAAGGGAATGGTATATATAAAACCTTTGCCTAGGGGCTGGGGATTTAGCTCAGTGATTAGAGTGCTTGCCTTGCAAGCACAAGGCCCTGAGTTCGATCCCCGGCACCACAAAAAAAAAAAAAAAAAAAAACCTATTAAAAAAAAAAAAAAAACCTTTGCCTAATCAACTGATCACCTTGGTTTGTTTCCGAGAATGTTAGGGTGTTATGCTGAATCCTAACAGCAGGAATCTAGACTCTGATCTATAGTTTGTGACTTTAATGTTTCACAAGAGTCCAGGAGGAAGTGACTGGTTTGAGAAGTCAGCGGTAGGCTATAAATCATTAGCGTTTACTTTATTTTATTTGTTCTCTATTCAATTCCTCAAATTACTTGAGATGTTATTTTTTCATTTCCCATGCACCAAAAAAGTTTTCTGCCCAGGAAATCTGATCACTTTGAATTGACTCACCCTGGTGACCTGGGCAATGTGCTTTTATTGGGCTTGGTCAGTGAGAGGTCCTGGGAGAAGACTGGAGAGGCAGAGGAGACCATGTGGTATATCTTTGTCATATCCTTCCTGTTGTATGTCACATCCCTGGCACTGGCTGTGTCCCTCCAGAGATATAAAAAGGACCTATCCTCATAGTTCTAGTTCACTGTGCTCTGTTGACACTATCTTCTGTCCCTCTAGGCCTAGGGGTTGTAAAGCCACCTATTCCCTCTGGCCTCTGTATGATCATATCCTTGGTTTACCCCATCAACCTTATTAACCCATCAGTAAAGGAACAGACTTTCTAAGTGTTTCCTCTGCAGTCTTTGTTGAACTCTATGTTATAAAGTGTTAAATAAATTAATACTAATATTTGTAAAATATTTAAATTGTATTTGACATATAACATTCCTTATGCTAGTTAAAATCAACGTAAAACCCACATATAATTATAATATTGTACGCAGAGGAAAATCACACCACTGCATCCAGGCTGGGTCATGATCCCACTCCTGGCACAAGAGTGTGTGTGGAGTCAAGTGACTAATAGGGAAAAAATAATTCCCAGTAGTGACCAAAACAACAGTAACAACAGAACAATAGTATACTCTGCCCTAGTTCATAAGGTGGTTTTCTGGGTGTGAAAGATTCTTTTTCTGCTAGTGCAGTGATCTTGTAACCTCTGAGTTTTATACAGATTAAAGACTAACTTTTTCGTTCCAAAAAAGTAATTGAAAGAAATATTTTCTCTTCCTAATATAGAGAACAAAGACTTATGAGGTATGAGTAAAACAAAAGTAGGCTTTATCGATACACGCTAGCTACTTTTAGACAGACAGGGAGAAAAAAGAGGAAGCCCCCCAAGCCCAGGAGAATATGGAGCTGCAGCTCTTCCCACCACAGCCTGGATGTATGGCCTACTGGTGGTGGAGACCAGGCAGGAAGCTCTGTGTGGGCAGCTTGTAGCTCCCCAAGGAACCGGCCTGTTTTGTGTTATGGGAGTGGTGGTGAGCAGCAGTTCAGCAGTCATGCAGGTGAAACAATACAGGCTCCCGAAGAATACATGTCTTGTCATCCTAGGTCATCATGGATGCTATTTTGGTTTTTATTTATTTATTTATTTATTTATTTATTTATTTATTTATTTTTGGTTTTTATTTAATTTGGAAGAGTTATCAATTTCTATCTGCTCGTGCACAAAAAATATCACCAATACTTAAAAATGATATTGCTTCAACAGAGTGTACACCTAAATTCAAATTGCTACACCATTATTGCAGGCTATCAATTGATCCTTAATCAGATTGTCCTGGGAGCCCCTGTTGTACACTCTACAATGAAAAGCTTCATTTGCCTTTCAAGAAACCACATCCAACAGAACTACCCACAGCTCAAGATCTGTCATCTTCCCCTTCCCAATGTCTATTCAGGTCTGAGTTTTGTCGGTCCAGAACTCTGCCTTGAAGGACCCCCAAAGAACCCCAAGCTGATGGTTGGAACTCAAAGACATGAAGGAGAGTTAAGGGTGCTGATGAATTCCTTTTAAGTGTTGCAGAAGAAACAAGAGTAGGCAATCTAAGTCCCTCCTGCTCTGAAGTTTCCTCATCAATGTGACATCTTCAGTGTTCCAATTTCTGTTTGATAGCTGTTGACCTTTATAGATGCACAGAATCTCACATGATGGCAACAGTGAGTGTATACACACATGCACAGCCACACACACATGTGTATATCACAATCCCATACATGTCCCAAAGCAAATATTACTTCTAGTCTAAATAAAAAAGAAAGAAAAAAATATTTTCCTAAGTTCACCATCTTTTGTGAAACAGCCTCTCACAATGGAGTCCACATTGAAACCTTTCAGCCCAGTGCAAATAAAAACACATTGTTAAGATATACATAACTAGTTTTTGAATAAGGGAGAGCTATTTTAGTCAGATTTTAATTTGAAATAAAACATGCTTATGATTTGAAAAATAAAGAAATGGTATTTGGAACAATAACAGTATCCAAACCTATCTCAGACCCATGTTCCTCTTCTAAAAATATAACCACTAATGACAGCTTATTTTGAAAAATATGCATGTAAATATGCCTTTCATTTTTAATTATTATACAATAAAGTGATATTTTATTCATTGCTGTAGAGATTTAGGCTTATTTTGTGATTTTTTTGTTGTCAAAAAATATACATATAAAATTTACTATTTAGTCATTTTTAAGCATTGAGCTCCATGATATCCATGATATAAGCTTCATGCATAATGTTGTGCATCTATCTCCATCATCTTTGGAACTTTTTTTGTCCTGTTCACTGAAATTCCATATGCCTTACACAGTAATGTTTTATTGGACTTTGTAACTCCTGTCTCTGAAAATCACCCATTCTATCTTCTAGGAATTGACCATTCTACGCAACTCATATAAATGGAATTATACTGTCTTTGTCTTTTTGTGACTACCTTAATTCATTTCATGTTTCATCCATGTTGTAAAATGTGCCCAAATTTTTGTTCTACTTAAGGCTGAATAATATTCATATATATTATTACACATTGCACATCTGTGTACACACACATTATGCACACACAAGAGGTGCTTGAAATACATGGAGAATGTTTATATTTAAACATTTATTGCAATAAAAATGTATTGCCATTAATCCCCTTCAAAATATTCCCTTTGCTCCAAACACACTTATTCCATTTTTCTTCTCACTTTCTGAAGCAATTCTGGAGATCCTCTTTTGTAAGTGTGTTTGACGTAGGGGGGGAATATTTTGAGAATTAGTGGCAGTGTATTTTTCACTTTAGTAAATTTAAAAAATTTAAACATTCATTATATTTTTCAATCATATTTTATGAATGTATGTTGTTAGATGAATTTCCACATTTTGTTTATTTATTTATTTGCCAATGGACACTTGGGGCATTTCTACTTTTGAATATTCTGTCAATAGGGACACAAATATTTCTTTGAGTACTTACTTTTAATTATTTTGAGCATATACTGAGAAGGAGGTTTGCTGGATAAACTGGTAATTCTATTTTCAAGCTTTTGAAATATCATTACATTGCTTTTTATGGTGGTTATAATATTAGACACTCCCATCATGGTGGTATCATTTCACATTCTCAACAACAGTGCAATGCCAATTTTTCCATATCCCTGCCATGTACACTTGAGAAAAATGTGTATTTGTCTGTCTTTATGTGGAGTCTGTATGTACCTGTTAGGTCCATTTGGTCTACAGTTTTGTTCAAGCCCTTTATTTTTTATTGATTTTCTGTCTAGTTCTTATACCTGCTATTGAAAATGAGATATTATTGTGTCTAAATCTACTTCTCCTTTCATTTTTGTAAATATTAGTTTCAAATATTTAGGAACTCTGATGTTTTCTGCATGTATGTTTGTAGTTGTTATATCTTCTTAATTGATTCTTTTGTCATTGCATACTATCCTTATTTGTCTACTGTAACAGTTTTTAACTTAAAGTCCATCTTTCTAATATTAGAATAACCATGCCTGCTCTCTTTTTGTGACTACTTACATGGTATAACTTTCCATCTTTAAAACTTTCAACTGCTGTATTTTCTTATTTCTAAAGCAAGTCTCCTGTAGTCATTGTGCTGTGGAACCCTGCTTTTGTAGTGGTTGTTTATCCATTGTGTCTAGCTACACCACTGGACACAGGGCAGGTGGGTTGCATCTGCTTACATTTACAGTAATTACTAATAGGAAAGAACTTACTCTTCTTATCCTACTATTTATATTCACATGTATCTTATACCTTATTCTCCTTCATTCTCTCTGTTACTGGCTGCTTTTGTGTTTATTTGATTCTTTTCACTGACAGATTTTTTTGATTATCTTATAATTTCCTTCTGTGTGTATTTTACAGATAATTTCTTTATAGTTACCAAAAGGTTTGCATATATCATCCTGAAGTTGTAACAATATATGTTATTTATTTCTTACATTCAACTGCATAAAAACTCTTACACTACATTTCCACTCCCCTTCATTGTATGCTATTATGTCACAAGCTATGGTACATATCTGTATATTTTGTACTCATTAAAACAGAGTTATAGTATTTTAATGCTTTTGGCTTTTAAGACTTGTAAAAGACTAGAAAGTACAGTTATGAACCAAAATTATAGTAGTTTTCATGTTCATCTATGTGTTCCCTTTTCCTGGAGAACTTTATATGTTTACATAGCTTCCTTTCATTTTAAAAAATTCTCTATCATATTTCTTGTAGGGCCAGTCAAGTAGTAATAGATACCCTTAGCATTTTTGTACATGGGACTATGTTAATTTTTTTTCATTTCTAAAGGACAGTGTTTCAGATATAGAAAGTTCTTTTTTGTCCTTATTTCTCAGAATTAAAGCTATTGTATCAGATTCTCATTGCATTCTGGTTTGAAGGTTTCTACTGAGAAATCTGCTGATGATCTTATTAAGGATCCCTTATATGTGACATACTGCTTTTACTTTATTGCTTTCAAAATTCCCTTTATCTTTTGACAATGTGATCATAAGGTGGCTCATTATAAGTTTCTTTAGATTTATATTATAGGGAATTCATTGAGCTTCCTACATTTTATATGCTTGTCATTCATCAGATATGAGAAATTTTGTCAGTATTTTTTTTTCAAATAAGCTCCCTGTGTTCGTCCTTCTCTTCTTCCTCTGTCTCTGTCTCTCCCTTCCCTTCCTCTCTTCCTTCTTCTGCCTATCTATCTGTCTGTCTACCTATTTCTCTCTGTTTCTCTCCTCTTCCATAACTCCCATAGTACATAAATTCGTCCACTCAATGGTATATCATAATCCTTTAAGCTCTATTCACTTTTTTTAGTCTTTATACTTTTTTCTTCTTAGACCCAAAAATTTCAAATGACTTATTGTTCATATTATTGATTATTCCTTCTGCCTGTTGGAGTCTACTGTTGAACAATCTCTAGTGAATTTTTCAATTTAGTTATTCTACTTTTCAGCTTGCTTCTTTTTAGTAATTTCTGTCTCTTATATGATGGTTTCATTTTTTCCATGTTTGATTTTCCTGATTGTCTTTAGTTCTTTGTGTTTTCCTTTAGCTCTTTGAGTATATTTAAAATATTTGTTTCAAACTTTCTGGGTCATAAGTCTGAAGTCTGTTTTTCTTCAAAGATAGAGATAATTTCTAAAGATCTAGTTTGTTCCTTTGACTAGGCCATGTTCTCCTGTTTGTTTTTATGCCTTGTTTTCTTTTGTTGAAAACTGAAAATTTGCAAATATAGTCACCTCTTCAGTTTTTACAGATTACCTCTGCATGGGAAGATTTTTTCAGAGATCCAAAGATCTTTTCTTGGATTTTTCTGGATTTGTGTTTTCTCCAAGACTGTGTGCTTTTCTCTCCACCTCCTACCAATGCTCCAGTATGCATATACTACCAGTAAATATTGAGTAAACTACTAGTAAGCACTGAGTTTCATTTGTACTTGTAATTGGGACTTAGCTGTTACACTGTGTTTCTCTTTCTGCAATCTCTGGCTTCTCGGAATGTGAACATCATCTTTTTTGCCATTTTACAAACCATGACTATTCCTTCTCAAATGTTTTTCCTAGCCTAAAATCTGAGACACTTTTCACTGTCTGTGCTTTGAATTAACAAATGCAGGAATCATTCTTTCAGGCAACCTGCAGACAGGCCAGAACATTGAAAGTTTGATGTCCTTTGTTCTGAAAGGAAATTGGAGATTAATTTGGTCCCAAAACATACCATCCCACATTAGGAAGAAATTTCCTACCATTTCAAACATGACTTTTCCTCCTTTTTATGTGTTGGGTAGCTATAGATTTTTGATGAGAGCTCCTAAAAGGTTATTTTAGTTTATAGTTGATTATTTAGCATTTTCATGTGATAATAAGAGCCAGATGTGTCCTTCCAAGTCTCCATCAGTTCTATGAATTTCAAAAAACACAGAGAGGGCTGGGGATTTAGCTCAGTGATTAGAATGCTTGTCTTGCAAGCACAAGGCCCTGAGTTCAATTCCCAGCACCAAAAAAAACCAAAAAAACCAAAACAAACAAACAAACAAACAAACAAACAAAAACAGAGATTTGTACAATCATCAACACAATCAGAATAGGGAGGAGTTGAGATTTAGGACAGTGGAATTATCCTAGGAAACTCTTATGTTCTTTTTGTAATCACACTCTCCATCCTACTCTAGATCCTAGAAACCATTTCAGATGTGTATTAAACACAGTCAGAATCATATCATACCTATTATGCTGTAACTTTGCTGTTTTAAATTATCATTATATCTTTAAAATCATTACAGTAAAAGCATTGCCACTAATCCCCTTCTAAATGCTTCTGCACACTTTGAACACACTTACCTTGTTACTCTTGCCACTTTCTGAAGTAGATCTGGAAGACCTCTTTGGTGTCTTTAGTTGCACTGTCATGGCTGCCTTGGAATTCTGAATTGACTCTAAACATTTACCTTTCATGGTCATTTTGATTTTAAGGGAGAGCCAGAATTTCCACAGAGCCAGATATAGTGAATGAGGTAGAAGATGCACTGTAATATTTTTACAAGCCTGCCTTTCCATTGCATGGTATTTGGCAGCAGTCTTCACTGTGTTTTTTGGTCGCATCTCGTAAATGTATCCATACACAAGTGTACTTCGCTTACTATCTTACTGGAAGTATAGTTTCCATCACTGTTCGAATGATCCCATACACACATATAGAATGATCTTTCTTACTAGAGCTTTCAAACAGTATTGGCACACTTATGTATAATTCATTCAACATTTGTGTTAATATATCTGTAGGATAATTGGAATTTCTATCTCAAAGTATGTAAACTTGTGACTTTAATAGATATTTCCAAGATATTTTGGTCCAAGTTTTTTTTTTTTTGTCCAAGTTTTACTCTTAGAAGATTAAATTTATTTTCTCTCAATGCATTCGTTAACAATAAGCATAATGTTTACAAACCACTGACAAACTTATGAAAAAAGAATGATGTATAACTTTGTCATATTTTGTATCCACCCAAAATGAGCAAGCCTTGCATTTTCCCCTTTGTTAGCCATTTGTTTTTATTTTCCTAAGGATTTCTGTCGTGAATATTTTGCCCATTTATATTTGAGTGTTTGCCTTTTAAGTTGGTGTTCAGAAGGTCTTTGTATACTGATGAAATTAGTCTTCCATCTGTCATAATTTTTTTCCAGTTAGCTATTTGTCTTTTTACTTTATTTGTGCTATTTTACCATCAAAATATTCTGAGATTTTGTGCTTGGGTTATTTATATTTCCCCTTTTCTCTCATGTGTTATCCTTAGGTAGGTCTTGTCTTTTGATTTATAACAAAACTCAGCAATATTCTCTTTTGGGGATTTCAGTGTGGAATCCTTCCTTTAGTTTTTTTTTTGGGGGGGTGTGATATGGGAAGTGAGGTTCAGCCCAAACTTTTTTATTTTTCTCAAATGACAATTGAGTTGATGTGGTAGATGTTAAGGAGAAATACATTTTCTTCCACACTTTTGAAATATTAGTTTTATGAAATACTAAACTCCCATATGCACTTAGATCCATCCCTGGACTCTCTGTCCTATGCTTCTGATCTGTGTGTCCCTCAGACTCATTGCCAGATTGATTTAGTTATTACATCTGTGTAAAACATTTCATTCCATACTGAGGTAGTCAAGCTTCATTATGGTCTCTTTTCAAAACTGTCTCTTCATTTTCAAGTATATTTTTGTGAAGCCTATAAAAATAGATAGAAAGCATGATGGAAGAAGTCAGAAATAGCAAAAACAAAAACAAACTGGAAATAATTGGAAAAAACATATAGTATATATAAAATTATAAAAACTTAACAATTCTTTGAAGGACAAAAAAGAAAACTTGAGTAAATGGGAAGGAATAGCCTGACCTTGGCTTGGAAGACCATACGATAAATTTGTCAAGTATCCTTACATTATTAATTAATTGCAGTTTAATGCCAATCAAAATACTATGAGGAATTTTCTTTTTAACTACATGCTACTTAAATTCATCTTTAAAAACTGTGTATCTGTTATTAATTATCCCCTAGAGAATACAAACAACTGGCTGAAGCTTTTGAATTAAGGACCTAATTAATTTCTTCAGTAAGATTTCTTTTGTGTCCCACTTTTTGAGGGTGTAGATTTATTCTTCCAGTTACATAGAAACACACTGCATCTTTCTCTTGAATGTAAATACACATATAAGTGTACATATATAGTTTATGTCATCCAGCTGCTAAGAAAATAACCTCATCTCCTTGTCTCTAATAGCTTTGTCTTTTTCCTGATCTACAGGCTTAGAGATTTTTTAAATGTCTAAAAGTCATGTTGCCCCTTGCAATGATATGCCACTTTTTTGATTAATGATGTAAACTTCTCAAAAGCAAGAACCTCAGCTTTTATCCTAAGCCACATGCTCAATTGAAAGGGTTTGAGAAACATGCAGTTGTTGATCTAAGTGCAAAACTTGCCCACTTTCTTGAGGGATACCCTTTCTTCCTATCATTTGTTCTATTTTTTCCCGTCCTTACTTGATTTTTCTTTGGTTATCGTTCTTAACCTAAGGAAGTATGACTGTAATTCAGAATGTCTCTAATGAGAAGTCAATTTGGGGAAGCACTGAGATTTTAGGAAATTAGGGAAATTACGTATTGTGACACATGTTGGTGAACTAACTTTTTTTTTTTTTTTTTTTTTTTTTTTTTGTGGTGCCGAGGATTGAACTCAGGCCCTTGTGCTTGCAAGGCAAGCACTCTAATCACTGAGCTAAATCCCCAGCCCCGGTGAGCTAACTTTTGTAGAGGTATTCTATAATGTGAAAAGATTTCTTTGAAATCTGGGGCTGCCTAACTGAAATCTTAAATCTTATACAGTACCTGTTTATTGAGGTATCTCTCTGCTTGTTACGGATCCTTTCACTACTGTTGAGGGAATACAAATATGTGGTCAGAGATCTTGCCTTGACTAAGAGTCCTTCACCTTTGACAATCTGAGAAAACATCCTGTAAGTAACTCTCAGAGCATTCAAGTTAAAAATACAGTCTACTTCAGAGAAATTGTTTAAAGTGAAGTTGGAAAAGGAAGAGTATTTATCATTTTAGCATTCAAATCTATTTTCTTATACATGTTCTTTTCCTCCAGATTTGTATAAATTATATGATCTATAAATAAATGTATATATCTTTCTATTACTATTGTGAAACCTAGATTCTGTCTCCCTCCCTCCCTCTCTTTGTTACACACACACACACATTTATACATACAATTTTACAAAATTAATTATTTTTACTAAAGTTTTTTTCTAATTCACAAAGTCTGAGGCATTAGCTATTGGACTACTCAAAGGAAGAAAACGTTCTTTCAATTGCCATAATTAGCTAGTGATCATTTCTCAAGGTGTCTCTAATGAGAAATTAAATTGGGGACGCATTTAGATTCTTAGTTGAAAGTATCTGGTCAAAATAGACCCTGATTAAGAAGTTGCTAGCAATCATTAACTTTCCCCATCAAATATTGGGGATTTAAAAAATAATTGTTTAAGCAAACATTTTGTGGATGTTCCATTATGTACAAACAAAGAACATCTACCTGGGATAAGGAGTCAGCTAGGTAAGAGAATCAATGATGACCAGGTCACTTTCAAGAAACAATCTGTTACCTATAATGTATATATTAGTATTCTGATATCTTAGAAGTTTAATGGAACATTTAGCACAATTTTATTTTGAAGCCATTTCATAAAAGTCTTAAATAAGAGGTATAAACGCTCAGAAAAAGTGAGTGAATTCATTCACATTCAGAATTTCTTTTCACCAAGTGAAACATCCTGCACTTCAAAATTAGAAAGCTGCTTAATTCATGGACAAAATCAATTCAAGGAAACAGAAAACCAAAATTAAAATTTTAAAGTGGCCCTTTTTTTCAGAGTATTTGTTATTCTTGAAGTTTGTGTAATTTAAAAATTATTAACTCCATCACTTTCGTTTTGCTCTTGTAATATACCCCTTTTCTAGTCAAATGTTGGGTGTATAAAAAATAAATAAAAATACACAAAAGAAATGAATACAGAGAGAAACAGATGGAAAAAGTGAAATGAATGTTTACCCCTACATAGAATAGGTAAATGAAATGGAGGTCAGTACATTTTTTCATGGAAGAATTATGTGCAAGAGTGAGTTCATCCTGTTCTTCCCATGAAGGACTCGCTTAAAACGGGAACACTAGCTATTTAAAATTTAAATGGACATGTAAAAATGTTCTCCATGAAGTGAATATTGTCAGGATCCTGTAATGACACATCACATGCTAATCAAAGCTCTTTCTTGTTTTTACATATTTGGCTTCTCCCAAAGCAGATTTTTATTTCTGAATACTTCTTAATTTGATCCACCAGAAACCCTTGGACATTCATACTGAAGAAATTTCAGTTGGATCTTGGTGCCCATCATATTAAATGCCAAATAATGTGCTTAATCTGCACATAGCTGGCCTCTAGTATGCAGGTATTTTTAATGCCATGTGACTTTGCTGCCCTCCTGTGGCTGCTCCTTGGGGTACCTAGATCTTGGTTTGCGTGGGTTCCAGTGTTCCCTTAACTAGGTCACCACACTCTATTCTGACTGCTCTTGGCCAAGCATGTGCCCCTGATCTCCCATCTGATACCAGCCAGGAGCCTGAATGAGCAAATGTTCACAAAGAAGCTCTGAACATTCTCCTACTGTTTGGCCCATGAACCGAGAAGCAGTGGGGCAATGACACATTGGTCTTCTAAATAAGTGATGTATTTTCTCCTTTTATGTTCCTATTTTCACTTCTTTTTAGGATAAGAACATTCTGTGTTCTGTAGTGGAGACTGGCACTATCTTGCAGTACAGGGAAAGATACAAATATTTCAGGCTTTGAGGTCCATAGCTTGTAATGAGCATAATGACTACTCACTCAGCAGTGCACTATCATATGAAAGTATCCGTAGATAGTCTGTAAACGAGTGCGCTTACCTGTGTTCCAATAAAACTTTATTCATAAACATTACTTAAAACAGTTGGCCACTGGTTTTGTCCCACAGGTCGTCATGTCTCAACTTCTAGTTCGTAATTATTTTTTATCACATCAATGTTGTGATACTTTTCTTGATAAAGTGATACAGCATTAGAATGAATTAATGAATGTCTATTCAAATCAAATGCATTTTGAAACCTTCCCTTCATAATTAAATGGGTGCAGACATCGACACCGGCTAGTTCAACCCTTTTACTTTATTGCTATGTCTTCTAAATTGCTCTGTGACTTTTTCAAGTGACTTCTTCAGTTATCTAGCGAGCAGCCGATTGCAATCTGTCTTTATCCATCAGTGTTCAGGAAGCTTCTCACAGAGCAGCATGTCTGTTCTACTCAAGGAATATGATTTGCATTGTTTCTTTTTTTTTTTTTTTTTACTTACCCACTGTCAGTGACTCACATTTAGGAGCCACTACATCATGGTGATTTGTTTTCTTGGTATCTTTCCAATCTCTAGTCTTATTTCTGACTCCGAGATAAGTTTCATATTATTGAAAATACCTTGAAGTATATTTTCCTGATCTACTTGTGGTCTTACGTTTTTATACCATCATGTAAATCATTGCTTAAACAACCTTTCTGTAACACAGATCTGATTCTATCTCTCCCTTGACCCAGTGGCTTCTTGATTATCGAGTCTAAGCTCCTTACCATGGCGCCAAAACCTGCACAAGCATTTCCTTCCTCCTCTTGCAGATCTCTCGTCTTGACACCACAGAAGTGTCTTTCTGTGGCACCCCACTCTCCAAGTATCAGTCTTCCCATGGATTCCACTTTCATCGTGTCTTTTATTAAGCCTTTCTTCATACCACTTTTTTTGGCAGCCTCCTCTTCTCCTTACTTTCCAATCATCTAATTTTCCTTTTCAACCTTTCATTCATCTATCCATCGTCAATTTACCAGTATTTACTAAAAATATTTTTGAGCACATTTCCAGTTCTAGAGATGTATAGTGTCTCTTGATTCCCTTCCATTCACCCCAGTCAAGGTCACTCTTGCCCAATGTCCTCGAAATATTTTATTTGTACCTCTATTAATGTTCTTCATACTTTACAGTAATTTTTCCCCTTCTGTGTTTCATCCATTGTACTCTAAACTCCTGAAAGGCAGAATTGGTGCCTTAGTAATCTCCATAGTCCTAGAACTACTACACATTTTATATCAAAGCAATCAGTACAGATAGAAGGAATAAATGAGCACATGAGTGAACAGATTAGTGAATGATTTCCTTACTCACTGATGAGCAAAGCACATTACACTGGATTTAGCTATTACATTACTCACACAACAAGGTACATTGGTGGCATTGGTTGAGTGTCAAAGGTACTATATTCTCAGTTTGTTCAGTATTAAACAGTAGACAGAGAGGATGCTTTAGACTTCAGGGAAGTAACAATTTCCCCCACCAGAGGTGGGACAAACAGGGACCTCAACATTAACCACGATGCCGCATTTCTGTGAACCCGGTCAGCAAGGTCTAAAAGCAAGAGATCCGAAGATCAGGCAGCCTGCTAGATGGAACACGCGCAATCCAGAGGTCAGGCGCAGGGCACTGGCTGTAATAACAAAGCAGCCCATCCTCACCCAAGGACAAACGCAGCTGTAATTTTACAGCACAGAGGCACTTGCAGCCCCCCTTCCAACAAGTCTTTAAAAATGCTGATCTGGAAGACTGAAGCAACCCACTTGAGACTCATTCTCAGTATGGCAAAAGTTCTGAAACCCAGACTCCAAAATCGCAGGAAACATCTGGGTTCCTAATTAAAACAAATTGTTAATAGATTTAGCAGTCCAAATTTATGCTTTTCAATTAAAAATGCTATTGCGGTTGGTGTATCTGAACAAGAGTGTATGCATCGGGGTGTGCATGTGAATGTGTGTGTGTGTTTATGCATGTGCAAACAAACATGCCTGCACTTAGCTTGGATAGTACAGAATTTAAGAGGCTATTGTAAAGACTGGGTCAAAGCTAAGATGCAAAGGTTAATTGAGTGAATTCTTAATTGTTTTCATGACTTTGTTGAATCTCCGTATATATTTGAGAAATAGTCACGAAAAATAGAACTTTTCCTAGTCCAATTCTTTTAGAGATATTTTCTAGCTGCTTTGAAATGTTCGATTCCGTGATGTTTCAGTGAAGAAATTTTGAAGTGCACAGTTTTTTCTCAAGTGCATCTATGAGTCAGGAGAAAATATCCTAATCTCAGTGCCCACTTTGTATGCCAGTAAACAGGGTGTCATGTCCGTGGGTGATCAAGCCCATTTTTATCAATGAGATGGACATACTTTCCTTGACCACAGGTTATCAGAAAATGTACTAAGCAGTAATTTATGGTGCCCATAAGCAAAGCAATTAACTCCCTCCTCACCTGGAGGATGAGTCCATTTGTCTTCATTGTACTCAGCAGTTGTTGTACTTACATTACCTTTTGCTCACCGAGTACCAAGTGCTCAGGAGAGGAGTCCTGGAAACAAGCTTATAGTAAAACACACTTAAGGAATGATTTAACTGCTTTTACCACTCCAAAGGTGGCATGAATGATATTTGTACCATTTATAATCTACTTATCCTGAACTAACACATGTGATTCTAGACAAGAGAATGACTGACAATCCCTCTGCTTGCCTGTAGCATGGAAGAGACTGGTAGTTTAGGATCAGGAAGAAAGCAATATAAATTTTGGGTGGGTGCACGAAATGCAGAGTTATAGATAGGAAAGATCAACTATCTAGAAGCAAGTTGCTCCAATTTTTCTATTCTAAAATCTTACAAGTATAGATTTATATATATCTAAAAAATTAACAGATTGTCAATATGTTTCAAGATATCTTTGAAAGCACTGGTAAAATGCTGGCATTATGTATGCACAAGCAAGATAATTGGGTGCTTTAATAATGCCAATAAATGGATTTGGGAATAATTTTGAGTATATTTTTTTCCTTCTCTTTTCCTTACCCTACCCTTTTTTCAACCCTCATATTCTGATGACACTTTCATTCTTTCTGATTTATTTCTCAAGTTCTACTGACAAGCTTCTGCTTCCAATTCCAGAGTAACACTGGCTAAAAAGGTAGACTTTGTCCTACAGGAGGAGCCCATGGCTTGGACCTCCGCATAGGTGTGAACCTCTTGTGGCTATGTACAAAGTTGTGTATGCACATACGAGCTTTTCTCTGCTTCTCAAAGGTGTCATGACCCAAAATAAAAGTGATGATCTACTACTTACAAGATTTATATCTGAGGTACTAGAACTACAAGCCTAGAAGATGTTTTGAGAAAAAGGGCCAGATACCTTGCTGAGAAAATGAGAAGAGTATATGTGTGTATGTTACAGTATCCTTGTTTGAAGATAGTGTTTATTTATTTACTGCACAACTCCATATTTTCCTCTATTTTATTTCTCATCCCTACTTATGGCTTTCTGCCCCTATCTCCACCTTTCCAACTTACAGGATTTGCTTTTCTTTCTTAGCTCAAAATAATCAATTCTCAGTATATGATGTAAAAAATGAGCAAAGAGAAAAGCACCCAGATCTGGCTGAACTTCTCTGCCATAGTTCTGCAGAGACCTGTGGCCCAAGTTCTTATTCCTGGAGGTCATTCATTCTGAAGAGATGTCTGAGGTCCTGCTCCACCTCAGAGGCTGATTCACCTCACTTTCTGGACCCAGGATGAGAACACATACAGGAGGACCAGTCACTGTCACGAACTACCCAACGTCTCCTGATGGTAAGACAAGGGTGCAAGTCAAGCAAGACTTTACTGGCGGAAAGCCATCCCTGGAGGTATTCAGACAAATAGCTGAAGAAGCTTCCTAGCTGTGTGTTAGGGAAGCATAAGTCTCAGATCTAGACGTGGTCTTGGAGCTCAGCTAATTCAACCCCTTCATTTTGCAAGTAAAGAACTATAATCCAAGATATAGAGTGATGGGTTCAGATGCTTACTATGGGTTTAGAAGTGGTTCTGGTTTAGAAGCCACTTGGACCATAAGGCCTCTGAGGATAGAGCAGCAGACTGTCCTCTGTGAGCATAGGGGTGCAGGGAGGTAGGGTGTACAGCACTGAAACCAGAAGTGTAGTTGTAGTCTAACTAGTGGTGGCAAACCTATGGGATGTGTGTTACTGTGTTTTTCTTTTAACACAAAAGATGTTAATGTATGAGTTATTTTTTCTGAACTAAAACCTCAGCATTCATGTTTAATTGCAGTGTTGGCACTTTGAGATAAATAAATAAGCTTTGGGTTGCAGTTTGGACACTCCACTCTAAAAGGTTCGCCATACTGGATCCCTGGAGGAAGTTTCTCAATATTTTCTGCATATTCCAGAGCCCACACTTCCCAGCAATGGTTTCAGCATCCATTCTGGCTCCTGTTTTCACTTCCCCAGCCAAGAAAGAGCAACAGCACTGCAAGCCTTCAAATGAGACTTGTAGGGCTCCCCAGCCTGCTTTGTTCCCTTGAAATCTCAAAATGCTGCTGACCCATAGCCCTGGAAATAGCGATTAGCAAAACAAAGTCAGCAATGATGATAGATCTTTGGGAGTAATTAATCTGTCATTTGGCTTGTAATTTTAATATTGATTGAAATGTCCAATAAGGGCACCATTTAACATTTCACAAGAATTTCTGCTTCTATTCCTCACGTTGTTTGTAGAGAATGCCAGGGTCATGTATCATATTGCAAGAGAGGAAACTAAGTCACGGAGACTTTGAGTTGCCTTGTGATAATTTTCTCTCCCTGGCTCCCTGCCCTGTATTTGGAATGGAGCGATGAGAATTCATGAACTTCTGCCCAGAAATATCTGGAACCACCTTTCTAAAGACAAAGTCTAGGAGCATGTAAGGCATTTATTCTGAAGCTTGTACTGAGATCTTATGCCCTCACTCTGCCCAGATCTTGCTATATGAGCTTCAGTGCAGGCACAAGGCAGACCTTTAATTCTGTAAGAAAATTGGTGCTTTATTCTAGTGCTAATACATGCATTCGAGTGAGGTACATTAGACAGGGATAGATATTCCAATGCATAACATGTTTTTGTTTGTATCTCAGTGAAACAGAAGGGAATATGATCTATCAGAAAAGTGTTCTAGAGGTTCAGATTCCAGATCAACTATGTAAGAACTCTGTCTGTACTGCACAATCTATAGAATCTCTTTGAAGATCTACCTCTTCAACAGTTCAATAGAGATTCTCTATCTTAGAGTGCATGTTGTGTAGATTAAAGATAATAAATGTGAAGTGCCTGGTATTTTATAGTGTGTGTGTGTGCTCCACAAATAGAAGCACTCAGCATTATTAACAGCTCAAATTATGGTGGAGTAGTTGCTTGGCATCTGAGACCACTGACCCCTCTTGCAAAACCACTTGGTGTGGAGTATGTTTATCTCATTGCTCCAGAGGGACATTGGGAATCATCTGCTTGAAATAAACAAATTCAAATTCCTCTTTACTGTAGTGGTTTGGAGCAACTTTCTTGCAGCCCAGAGGTGTGTAAGGAACATGTTAGAGCAGTTTGTATATTTGAGGAAACTGTTGGGGTATGGCTGGGATAAACAAGGAGTCTAATTCCATAGGCCTCTTTTTAGTAACTCTGAGGACCCTTTGAAATTGAGAGCAAACTTTACCACCAGCCCAAAAGTGAAGGGGAAGGAAGGGAGGGAGGCCCCTGAGATTCTACTGCTGACTGTGGAGGTCACGTGACCATGACATATAACTTTTACTGAGTTGACTATATCTCACTTCCTGTAAGTGCCTGTCCCTCATGCTCACTTTCAAGGACTCGGCCAATCTCCTTTTGTAAATAGAACAATGCTTTATATTTCTCTATTACTCTGGAGTGACTATATCAATAATGCAGGAAACGCATCTGTCCAGCACAATGAGATTATTTTTCTGATTTCGGTTGACAGTTATGGTAATAGTTTGGCAAACAATCTACTCCACCATCAATGACCGCAGATTACAGCTGTTTTTTAAAAAATCGCAGCCGCTCTGGAAACTTGGAAGATGAATTGCACACTGAGAGGGAGATGGAAAGACATGCCGTAAGCTTTTAGGGTAGAAAAATCCTTAACTCTTTCTGCACATAAAAGGTAAGGAGACATTAGGAAAGCACAATGTGCTACCTATGGATACACTCTAATGAGAAGCAGGCGAGAAAGGACAATACAAAGACACCATTAGGAGAGTCTCACATTGCCAGAGTAGCCACAAGCCTCCTAAGATATTCCGAAGAACTGTTTTTATATTGATAAATTTTCCAAGTCACCCAGGAGTTATTGCAAATATTTTCAGGAGAGAAAATTGAGAAAGAACATTATCATCTCATCCCTATTGGTGTTGATGAATGAGCCGCTAACTGGTCTGTATAGTAATAGTGACCCCAGCCTGGAATCTTCATATCCTTGTTTCAAAAACAAACACACATGGTTTAATTCAACTTCTGCAGATGTGATGAATGGAAGTTGATTTTTTAAAATTGTAAATTCTTAGTCTGAACAAAGCAAATTTCTATGGAAAGTCCACAGTATCTTTTAAAAGAGGCTTGATTTTCAATATATTTTTGCTCTTTGGGATTTCTTCTTTACTTGCGTTTCATAAGAGGTAGAATGCTGACCTGGCTAGTGGCCTGTGACCCTGGCATTTAGCCAGCCATTGTTACCCCCGGGGCCAGGAGACAGACTGCTGGCTAGGCATGACTCCCAGGGTGCAAGGTTCCTTCCCTTCTGAGTTACAAGGTGAAGCCATTTGGAAAAGCAGTTGTGAAGGGAGGGGGGCACTGGGCTGTGCATATGCCTCATATCCAGGTGAGTTCATTTTTCTTCTGAACTATTCACCTAGGCCCCAATTAGTATCCTATTAACCTCCTTAAATATGGAATTGCTAAGATCTTAGAATACTCCAAAATGGACTATTAGCCAGCCCATTTCCTGGCTCCATCAGATGAAAATGCCAAAGCAGGTCATACAACAGAATTACCTTGATTAATTTCAGCTCTCTCACATGGGCCATGATGTCATGCAAGTTAAAGGAGACTCAACGTCAATGTATCGTTCCCATGATGGATTATAAACATGGGATTCAACATTACTTTTACAGTTTTAGGTTTATAAAGATTTTTCTTTTTACTATAACAAACTTTTCAAACATGCTAAATTGAACAATTATATAAATGGTAGCTTCCCTTGAGTGTATTTTTTAATGTGCATGTTCTCGCAGACCTAATACTGAAAAATGTTGATTTTCCCTCATAGCTGTGTTGGTAGATTAGAAGCTATCAGCATTATGTCCCAGTCTTATCCGTAGATGCAGGTTGCTTTTTAAATACGCTACAAAGATGCCACTTCTGCTCCTGAGTCTGCTTAGAATGACTTTTGCAAATATAAAATGCTTTGCTAATTCAATAGTCACTAAAAAAAAAAAAAAAAAAAAAAAAGGAACTTCACATCCTGTATCCTACAGTCCTGCACAGCTGAGTTAAAAGAGTACTTAAAAAAAGCATTGTATGCTTTAACATCTCATTTATTGGTGTATTTTTTCACCATAAGCAGGTTTAATTTGTTTTCATGTATTCAAGCAGCTTTAGAGACTTATTAGCAACTTCAAATATTGCAGCACAATATGTCACACAAATCTAAATTTTATCATCTCAAGTATATTTATTTAGGTAACAATATCTTTTTTTTAAGATGTATACCATAACTAGTTTCTTAAAAGGCTACTTGTGTGCCATTGAATTATTTTACTTAGAAATAACAAGAACTTTGGATGAAGCAACTATGTTCTGAAGTCATGGAAGTCTCTTTTGTGTTTATTGTAACTGGGTACATCCAGCTCCTGTGAACACTGAATTTGGATCGGCACGCTTTTGCCTTTTCCAGTCAAAAACCAGCTTGGCTTCCTTATTTCAACTATGAAAATAAGACATATCACATTTTATTGAGGTGTAGCTTACTGCTATAGTGCTTGCCTGGTATGATCTGGGTTTAATCTGTAGCTCTAAACAAACAAAGGAAGATTTAAATCCTATTGCATTTTAATATGAGCCTGACATTTACAAAAACACCTTACAGTTTCATGGAGCATCTCTGGATTTCAAAAATCCCAGTTTTCTGTATCAGGGCTTTATGGACACCCGCTTAGCACAGATTGGGTAGTGACATGGCCTAGATCAACTGGTTACTAAAAAAGGGATTCTTTTCTTTCTGAGTAAGCCACTAATCACTAAGAAATCAGTGGCAAACAGTTTCCTATAGAAACTATACCAGTAAATAAAGAGTTGCCACATCAGAGAGGTTGAAAGCTGCAGATTGGTATTTATGGTATTGAGCCAAATGAAATGTTCTTAAAGATAAGGGACCTTCAGTGCCTCGTATCTCCACCCTGAGAGTCAAACTCAATTAAAGAACTAACAGTTTTCTAGGGTCTGAGGGATGAGGTGGCCTAACTCATCATCAGAGAGGTAGAGCCTTCATATTTAACATCAGATTCTACCAATCCATAGTCCATTCATTACTTCCCTTAGTTGGCAAATTAGGTAAAAGTCTGAGACATGTTGCAATATCACAAAAACAATGTGTCTCAGTGACACTTAATACATTCCAGGACCATAGACACTTCTTTCTCCTTGCAGAAATGCATGAGTCTTTCATATAGATATTGCTCAGGTATAGTAATATATACACAGAGATGAGGGATATAAGTGTATATGTAACAGTTATGCCATGCTCTTTACGTGAGTATGTGCCTATATATACTTATATATTCATATATATTCAGATTATTCACATATATACGCACACATTTTTAACATTGTTATCTATTCCAATACTTTATGAGAAATGTGATTTAGGTGTTGTATGATTAAAATGTAGGAATTGGAACTCAGACATTTAGGGTCTTTCTCCTGATTCCATTACTTTCTATTATTATGGTTGTTTATAATTTCAAAGGACATACATGTCAGTTTTTAAATGATTTAAAATTAAATATTGTTTAAAGCTCATTTTTTCAGTTTCACTAGCTGATTTTCAAATGATTATTACATGGATACCTCCATTATCCAGCATTGATCTAGAGTGAAAATATTCTTTTAGTACCAACCTGCAAATCCCAATCCAAGGCCTAGTTGAAAGATTTGATTAAGGTGTAGTATCACTTCTTCAGATTTTTTTGTGTGTGTATTTGATTTCCCTGATCACTGAACAATATATCTAAACTTTAAAAACAAATTCAGACAAGTATTTTTAATACAATTGTGTGCTGTCCCATAGTACAAGTATTCCATGCATTTCAAACACTATTTTTGATAGATATTTGCTTTCTATCGCTCCTTCACTATTTTATCAGTTATTATGAAATTATGCTTGTTCAGATAACTATAACAATAACTCATACATGATTTTTTTTTGTAGAAAAGTGTCTTATTATCAGGTCTCCTTTTAAGCTCCATATAGATACCTCTGTCTTTTCTTTTGTGCACTCTATCTGGGGTGTTTTGCTGACAGAATCAGGACCTTAAAATATTTACCATCCCTTCTTGGATAAGTGCCATTAAAAATCTGGCTTTCAGTGGGAAGTGAAAGTGTATCTGTGTCACAGAACTGTACCTGTTGTTTGTAACTATTCCACAGAAGCAGCCTGTGGATTATCCTTGCATAGCAGATTTTTGGAATGCACTGAATACCAGATCATAATGGTAAATATTACAGAATTATCCCTTATGTCCCTCAACACTAGTTGCCTAAAGTTTGCAATTCTCGATTACCTGAAATCTCTAAATCATGTGATCTCAAACCATATGATCACTGTCCAAATAATACACAGGAACCTCTCTGGAGAATCAGTTTGTTCTGTGGCAAAGTTCTTATACTAACCTCGATGTTCAGTAGAAGACACATTAAAGGAGTTTTTCCCATTAAGTACACCACGTTGAGCCATGGATGGTATGAACGGCACCCCTTACTGGTGGCTGTTAAATAACATCATGGCTTGTGTGCACATTTCCTCCTGGGCTCTCCCCATCCAGTCCAGGACAAAAGAAGCTTGCATGTAGGGTTCAACTTTCTTGTTTTTCTTTGTGCTTGTTTCTCCATGACTTTGCACATGCTTTACTTTCCATTCAACCTTTTATGTGATCTCTGCTGGATTACAGGAATAGCCAGCTGACTCTTCTTCTGTCCTGCAACACGTTTCCCTTCCTGTGGCCACCACATCAATACCCCGGAGACAGTGATGCACATAAGGTACCAGTCTGCCCTTGTCCCATGGCCCTGTGTCTGAGGCAAGCCATGCCAACCTCCCAGGAGCCTCAGTGTCAGTGTCCGAGGCCCCGCCTCCCTGCGGTACCAAATCCCTCAGGGCTTCTTGACAGTACCACCAAAACCCCACGCAAGCATCTCATTCTCACAGAGAAATTTATCCAGTGTCACCCTGTGTCTTAGGGCTGTTCTCCTTCCCAACCCTTACTCTGTACAAAATCCGACACGACACTACATCACTTACGATTTTTGACATTTGTTCAAATTCTGCTCTGACTAGTCAAAATAAGAGTCTGACATGCATGCATGGGACTAGCTCAGTGGTCACTACGTGGTAGCTGTGAAATGGGTGGCTGTTGATCGTGCAGTTCTAAAGAGAAAAATGTCCTGTGCTCCCTGCGAACCATGCCAGACATGGGCTCCTGGAGCATGTGCACGTCCGGCAGTGCACACTGTGAGCACACAAGTGCACTCTTTTTACTATTACAACTTCGTATTAGCCTTCAGCAAACATGACACATAACTGAAAACTCCCTTTTGAGAGTGGAGAATTTTGCTTTCCCGGGCATCCTTTTTCTTAGGTTACTTTAGGCCCCGCCTTTGCAAAGTATCAGAACTTACTTCTTGTAGGCTAGGGCTGCCTCCCCGCGCTGTAACAACCTTAAAAGAGATGAATTTTCCAAAATGAAGCCAGCCAGTGACCTGTGATGCCAGAGTAATCCCACTACTTTCAGAGGCTTTCGTCTGTTCTGCTCACTCAAGTGTGGCAATGCTGTCCTCTTAAAGAGGAAAAGATACCGTAGTTGCTGGTGGGAGGCTGTGTCCTTCAGGGCAGAATTCCCAGTCTGGAAGTCTGTTTCAACAGAGGAAAAGCCTTTAGAGAGCTCATTAAGATGTTTAAAACAATTCCAAGTGTTTATTAAAATGAGTCAAAGAAGTTGATACCGCTCATGGCCAGTTGCTTCCTGCCTGGAACAATGTTAAAATAAGGAGGTATCTGTTTCTAGGCAAGGAATTCCCCGGTTTTCATCCTTTCTATATTTGCTTTAATATGTTAGATTTTTAGCATTCTGCGAAGGAGTAAAAGAGAAAACTGTCAAGTATGAGGAAAGAATAGCCTTCAGAAAGAATCTCTTAGAAAACAGAAGAGGAGCAATAATTACTGGTATCTATGTGTCATTAATTTTGTGTAACTCTATTTTATTATTTTAAAAATTGACCTTCTATGTGTGCTAAACCCATGTAGGAAGCAACACACATTTTGTCATGATGTTTTTGAGCTGAAGAAGTCTTCTTAAAATTAAGTCACATCCACTGGTGGACCATAAAGTTCCTTTGAAAAGTCTACGAACTTATACCAAAATTTGAAATCCATCTTCTCTGTCTATATGCAACCGACATGAAATTCCTTTGGATGTTGGTAGCTATTAAATGAGTTATGAAGAGTTACTAACATGTGATATTGATAAGCTAAAATTAGCATGCTAAGGGAATTTACTATAGACCTTAATCCAGTATGGTGCCAGGAAGTCTGGCTGCTACAAACATCTTAGCAATGCTGTGAAGCTCTGTCCATTCAGGGAGGCAAGCAGATTGTTGGAATTCCCACAGTTTCCAGGAAGCCAGCTTTGTTATCAGTGCATCATTAGCGTCTTATTGAGTTGTCCTTGGTTTCTAATTGCTGCTGTTTATATTAATATTTTACCTTTGTTGATTGTCAGGTTCTGGTGTAATGGCTTTGCTTGACCAGTGTGAGTGCTAGGACGTGGGTGCTGTTACCCAGGAGGCTTTGGAAACTTCACTGGCCCCAGAAAGCACACAGTACACAAATGTAGAGTGAAACCACTAACCAAGAGTTCTTGAGACTTACTAGTGCAGAAAATTTTCTGAGCACTAAAATTGTCTGGTTTGCCCAATTGTCAATACAACCTAAGCTCTAGGTACCTTGATGTTTATTCTTAGGCCCCTCTAATCTTCAGAAACAATTCTCTATTTAAAAATAGTTCACCATTTGAAATGGTTTACTTTTGTCTTTCAACGTGTATTTTGAAAATTATCAAACATATTAAGGTAACCTGAAAGCGTAGCAAACATAAATATATTAGTTAATTGAACTAAATAATAGTGAATATTTTGACTCTCTTTTTTTCTTAGTTCTTTAACAATAAGCTCTAGGGAAAATAACACTTCATTATTAAGTAGTGAAGTAGAAGGGCGATTGAAAACTACAGTTATTGTTTAAATTTTAAAAACTTATTATAGTAAAAGATACAGTGCCAAGAGTGATGGGATAAGTGAGTTTGAAGTGACGGGGAACATTCTAAGAAAGAATAATGTGACTTTCCACTGAATCACATCAGGTACTACATAATGTTTCCTTTACTGTAATACATTTTAAATTTAAATATTCACCGTGCTTGCTGATCAAAAGTTTACAGCAATTTCTGATGAATAAAAACATTATGGCATGTCTTCATCTACTTTGTTCAGCAAATCTGACCTTCTCTCTCTTCTCCAAAGACAAAATGACCATAAAAGGTATTTCAGAACATTGTTGCAACCATGGCAATGCTACTAGAGACATTCGTGAAACAAGACTTCTAGAACTGCTTCAGAAAATGACGAGAATGACAGGATTAGTGTGTTCAAAGCAAAGCAGAGTATTTTGAGGGCAATGGATGGCAATGTATCTTTTACTTAAAGAAAAAACTTTGAATTTAAACGTTCACCGTACATTGCAGTCACACCACACATGTGTCTCCTCATGTTAAGGACATTCTACATTACTCCGGCACCATTTTAACATCTAAGAATATTTTAATCATCTAATATCTACTTTGTAATTTATATTCACTTTATCCAGTTGTCCCAAAATGTCTTTCTCCCAGAATTAATTTTTTGAACCAAGATCAAATTGTATTTGAATATATTTCTCTCCTACCTTCTTGTCTTTCTCAAGACAGTGACTTTTTGAAGATTCCGGGACAAGTGTTGTAGATGATGCTTAATTTTATATTTGTCTGGTTGATTTCCCAAAATATCATCATCTTCTTCTGTCCCTTGTAATTCTTATAAATGAGGAATCATACAGTGACCATTGGGGAGATTTGGCTCCACAATTTTGATGAAATTAAAGCACTGATAATGTGTGCTCTCTACTGAGTCACATCAGGCACTATATAATATCAAGCACCCTTTTATTGGTGAGGATGCTTTGTTTATTCTGTTCGTGTGTTAACTGCCAGATCTACCCATTGTAATAATACACATTTTCCTTTTGTAATTAAGTACTCCACAAGGTGATTGCATTCTTTTTCCGTTGTTGTAACAAATCACCACAAAAAGCAGCAGTCATCAAACAAAATGGAGTATTATCTTATCCTTCTTTAAGGTAGAAGTCCAACACAGATGTCATTAGCTAAAGTCAAGTGTTGCCGGGGCTGCAGCTCTGCCAGGGGTCCTGGGGGGAATTTGTTTTCTTGCCTTTTCAGCCTCTCTAGGCTCCCATATGTCATGACTCGTGGAGTTTTCCTCCGTCTTCATTGCCAAGCCCTCCTCAAGTCACACCACTCTTAATATTTCTGTATCTCCTTCTAACTCTTCTAAGAACTCATATTAAACTGGGTATATTTAAGTAATCCAGTGTAACCTATTTATTTAAAGATCAGGTGACTGCCAACCTTAATTCCATCTGTAACCTAATTCTCCATGTACCCTGACATAGTTAGTCACTGGTCTCAGGGATTAGGATGTGGACATGATTTGGGAGGCCATTATTTCAGCCTACAACATTAGCACTTTGGCTCTATGAAAAACACCTGTTCCTCAACAACATATTATGTAGCAGTTTTAATCTTCTGTGATAATTCTTGGTTGACTCAGTAATTGTGGACTGCAGCCACTGGGGGACACAAATTGATGATCTTCTGATTCCTTCTACAGTTAATAACCAAAATTATCCTCTAAAAAGAAGCTCTACACTATGTCTTTTTATATTTTATATTCTTTTTCAGTTTCGATCTGGGCTCTTAAATTTTTAAAACATTATAATAAATGGTAATATATTATCATTTTGTTTTTCATGTACCAGATTCAGCCCTAGAGAATCCTCTGAATCTAGATCCTTTTGACAAACCTTCTTGTTTTCCATTACGACCAAATATCCTGGCTCATATTTTCTCTGAATGAGGTCTGAAATCACTTATTTTTCCAAGAGGACTCACACATACCTTTATTCAAAGACAGCCATGATATTTAGAAACCATGATCTGAGTGGTAGGTTTTCACACCACTACTAGGGAATCTTTGCTTCTAGGATACAGATAGATGACAGATCATAGATCGTAGATAGATAGATAGATTTGTATATAAATTATAAGTCTATATGGATATTTCAAACTCAAAATTACCACTTCTAGCTTTTACTTAATTTTTTAAATTTCTAACTTTTCCCTGAAATTCAAGTTCTTGTTTCCTAGTCTTACCAGAAATAAATTCAAAATTACAATTGATTTGATATCAATAGTAATCCTTCTGTGAAGTTTAAGATTTAATTTCAGTTCCTTGTGTTCTTAAATAATCCACTAAAAATCTCTATTCAGTGTTCTATTCAGAGTAGCATTCAAAATTTAAGATAACTATTCTGTGTTGTGATGTTATCTATTTTATAAAAGTTTTAAGCTCTTTATTATTAAAGGTTTTTCTGTTATTCCAATTTTTATTAGTACATATTGTGATACATAATGACAACTTTCATTGTGGGTATTTTGCAGGAGTTCATGACACATCTTAACTTTTTTTATGTCCCCTTTCCCTCCCTCCCTTCTTCTCTCCCTCCATCTCTTGGACCCTTTCTCATTTGCAGAAAATCTATCGCCCTGTTTTTTAATCAGTCTTGCTCTTCAATTTATTTATACTTTGTGTTTCTCATATAAGTGAAACAATATAGCATTTATTGTTTGTTTGATGTATGTTTGATTTATTTCACTGAACATTATGGTTTCAAGGTGTAGCCATTTTCCTATAAATGACTCAAATTTATCCTTCTTTATAGCAGAGTAGTACTCCATTGTGTATAAATACCACATTTTCATTATCCATTCAATCTGTTGGTGAACGTATAGTTTGCTCTAAGAATTAACTATCACAAGTGTGCTACTATAAATATGGGTATGCAAGTATCACTGTAATATGGTGTCTTTAACTCTTTTAGAAAAATACATAGTAGGCAAATAGCTGAGTCAAATGGAATTTCTACTTTTAGTTTTTTGAAAAATCCCACACTGATTTTCATGGTGAATGTACTAGTTTATATTCCCACCAACAGTGTAGGAGGGTTCCTTTTTCAGAACAGCCTCACCAGCCTTTATTATTTGACTTCTAAATGATTGTCATTCTTTCTGGAGTAAGATGAAATCTCAATGTTGTTTTAATTTGCATTTCTCTAATCACAAGAGACAGTGAATATTTTTTCATGTATTTATGGGCCATTTGTACTTTTTCAATTTTATGTTAGATTTTTCTTCCCTTTGATTTAATATTATTCTTTGAATATGTAAGTCACGTCATGGAGAAGTCAAATTTACAGAAAGTGTGTTCCCAGAAAAGTTGCTCCTAACTCCTCACCTCTACCTTGTTGTTCTTCTAGTATTAAATCTTAAAAATTCAGTTCTATGCAATCCAATTATTATTAAAAGTTCACAGATATGGTTCAACTGTTTTGTTTGATTAACATATAAAATATGTAATTGGAAAATATGGTGAATTATTAAATTAAAAAATATTATGGTAAGACACACTGCCATTAACACCTCTCAAAATACACTCCCTTACTTCAGACATACGTATGCCATCATTCTTGCCACTTTCTGAAGCAGTTATAGAAGTCCTCTTTCTTGACTGGCTTTATCCGCACTGGTTTTAGCTGCCTCTTTGTTCTGAATTGACTCAAAACTTCATTTTTCATGTTCATTTTGATTTGGGGGAAAATCTAGAGGTCACACACTGCCAGATCCAGTAAATAAGGTGGATGAAAACACATGGTAATGTTTTTATTAGTCTGCCTTTCTGTGGATGGCACTGGGCAACAGGTATTCACCATATTTTTGACCACACCATGTAAAAACAATCTTGAAAGAGAACCCCAGAAAAGTTTCAGAAAGTGGCAGGAATAATGTATTGGAAGTGTATTGGAAGTGAGGGGGAATACTTTGAGGGGGCCTAGTGGCAATGTGTCTGTTATTGTAATTTTTTAAAACCTTAACCGTATATTTCTATCTCTCCTTATATATTAGACTTAGAACCATTGACTGTCAGAGCCACAAGGGACCTTAGAAATAATCCAATTCAATAAGCTCCATTTTATAAGTTAAGTGTGCTGAACACAGAAGGGAAAATTCTCATCCAAGGCAAAATATTTAGAGAGAAAGCAACCTAGAAACTCTGGTCTCCCAAATAGTCATCCAAAGTTATTTTTTCACTATATTACAAGTCTTGAAGGGTAATATGTAGACAGCCAGAGAGACCTAAAGTCTACAATCATGCAGTGTGCAAGACAAACAGGCACCATGACTTTTTGTTGTAAACCTCGGAGTAATGAATCCAGCAATCTAAAACACTTGCTCCAACTTCTCCCTCTCTTAGTTCAACCATAAAGATTTGACCTCCTTCTGTAGAGTACAGCAAAATTGGTCTTCTGTAATATCTACTCATCACATGAAGAATTTGGTGTAAGCTGAATTGTTAGAAAGTACAGTGTAAAGCTGAATGGAGGTTTAACAGCTACATTTCAAAATACAGAGTCAAGCTAGGGATACATTCCCGAGAGCATTCCTCTGACTTGCTAGCCTGTAATGACTTGGAAAGAAACACATTTCTTCACTACAGCAGAATGTGTACATGGTGGTATCAGTGTGTTCATCAGTAGGTCTCTGTCCTCAATACCTGAGAAGAAGTTTCCAGCCACTCAGTGTCCCAAGAGCAGAATGTTAGCATTGTGGCAACAACATGGAAGCAAATGAAACCATGTCTCACATCTCCAGAATAGGACCAGTACAGTTCCTGGAGGATTAAAATCAAGAATTTGACAGCTGCTATAAGGGTGCACTTTACTCTTACCACTATGAGTTAAACACAAACACCAGGTCAAGCATTATTGTGCGATGAAACCATCAGCTCGGCGCTGGGTTACTGATCCAACAGGTGATGCTCCTTTGGAAGGGTTTCCTGCACTGCTGGAAAGTCTAGATTCCAATACAGCTTTATTTGTTGTCTTAGTTACTTTTCTCTCCTTGCTGGGACAAAATACCTGACACCCAAAGTTAGGGGAAGAAAGGTTTATTTGGCTCACAGTTTGTAGAAGTTTCAGTCCACAGTCAGCTGGGTCCGAGGCAGGGTGGCATGGCAGACAGGCAGAAGTCAGCAAGTAAGCAAGGGATCCAAACAAGTTTACCAGCTTCTTCCTGTATTTTATATTTTATCCGGGCTACCTGTCTTTAGGGTGGGTAGCACTCCCACCCTTAATCCTAATACCCTTAATCCTAGCGTCACATCCTTGATCCCAGTAGAACCATGCCAAACCAATCAGTGGACTAATTTAGTAATCACACACTCTAGATCCAGCTATCTCTTACCACATGAGGCCTTGGGGCGACATCTAGACACAAACCATAACATTTGTTTATGTGTTTTTTTTTTTTCTATAACCAATTGTCTCCCTTTCCCCTGCATTTTTCATCAAACAAAAACAAAAAAACAGTGGGGTACGCAGGCTCAGAGCGGTTGCTGTCAGAATGTGCCTTTAGCTTATTTTTACAGTAGGGGCTGTTGATTCATTTTTCTAAATGTTTAAAGTAGCATGACAATGTTCTGGGAGTGAAGTCACTTGCCTGCTATAAAAGGTCTCAGATCCTCAGAGAGACTGCAGAACACTCCCCAGAATAGTGTTATTGAGTGTGCTCTCTGGTTCTGTTCTTTCTCTTGGTTCTGGCCCTTTCCCTGACTTAGACCAATGAAAGTGGCTCCTATTGGCTGCTGGTTCAAATCTACAGCCTCTGGGTTTCCCCTTGGCTTCTTTTCTAGTAGTCATGTAGAGGGAGTTACACGTGCCATTATCAGGATGTGACCACCATTAGCAAGCCGGAGAAACAATCCTTTAGGTTCATGATGGAATTGTCCAAGAAAGAGAAACCAAAGAAAGGAGTAGAGGCTAGCCTTGGTGATTACTTTTGTAATTAACCTCGAGATCATAATGTTAAGTGAAATAAATCAGACATAGAAGCTCAAGTACTGCAGGATTTCTCTTATATGAGAAACCCAAAATTTAGAGAATAAAATAAAACATAGATGATAGGAGGTTGGGAGAAAGATCTTTCTCAAACGTGAAGGGGGTCAACACATGAGGGAAAGGGCAGGAGAGGAGAGGGGAAGGGATGGAAATAGAATTAAGATGGATTATGTACATGTACCAACTCCCCACAGGAGTGTAAACATACTAATAAAAACCAAAAAAAGGAAATAAAATTTTAAAAGTATGCATACCATCGTAGGTTTGGGAAACTTCACAAGCCCAATTTCTGAAGAAGGTATAAAAGTTAAAACAGGTAAGCCACACACTCAATAACTGGACAGGAGCCACAAGCACTCGCTTCATAAACCTCATAATACCAACAATGGAGCATAATACCAAGCATCCTTATATGATGGCAGAGGTTGTTAGCATCACCAAATAATGAACAGCAGCCTCAACCTGCAAATAAAGCATGAGCTGACTTCTGTCCGATACTGAAGACAGCAGCTCATCACCCAAAAAGGACCTTTGGGATTCTGGGTCTGAGAGAGCTTCAAAAATCAAAAACTTACTTTACAGCAGAGAAAATAATCTTAGGGTTCCGAAGAGAATTTTGGAAATTATTTTTCAAATTTAGTGCACTGAAATATGTAATCTGAATTAGCAAAGTCAGTTATACTTTAGATTTTTGATGTTAGCAAAATCAATTCACTCATTTAATTCCAAAGATTTCTTTGGAATCTGTGTGTTTGTGTTTGTGTGTGTGTATTTACACTGTAGGTAATATATGCAAATACTTTAATAAGAAGAAAACATTTAGAATAATACTATTCTTTCAATATATTTTTTGGTTTATTATGTATTCAACAAATGCTTTTATATATCTTTTACCTTGCACCAGGTAGTATCCTAAATGTTTTATAAAAATGAACTTGTAGTCCTAACAAAATTTAATACGGTTAGATGCTATTATTGTCCCTATTTTCTTTTTTAGTTTTTAAATTTTTATTTAATTTTTTGACACAGGGTCTCAGTATGTAGCTCACACTGGCTTAAACTCACTATATAGCCCAGACTGGCTTTGAACTAGTGACAGCCCTCCTGCCTTAGCCTCCCAAGTGCTGGGATTACAGGCATGTGCCACAATACAGGGCTGCTATTTTCCCTGTTTTAGACAGTAAATTGATTCATGGAAAATTGTGTAACCTGGCCAAGTTTAAGAGATAAGAAGTTTTTCCCAAGAAAATGTGAAAATTTGACACAAGAAAATTCCTTAGTTCTTTCTCTTTCCTTCATTGAGTGTGCCCAACATACACATCTTCCATGTAAAGCCTTGTTTTCTCGTTGGATATTTTCATGATATTTTTCACGTTTGTTAATAAATAAACAAGCATATAAATAAGAAAAGAGACTTAGTTACAAAACATTTGAAAGAATTTAGTTGTAGTGGAAAGAATAAAGTGAAACACAGAAGTTAATTTCAACTAATTATCTCAGGGAGTAACAAGTTCAAAGAACGGCTCATTCCCTTCTCTTTCTGAGTCATAAGTTTTATGGAATCGCTGGGTACGGAAATGCACTGGCTTTTCATTCTAAAGGCCTCGACTTTCCATCATCAAGGTAACTGAACCATGAAGAGTGCTGAACTTTAGTCTCAGATCGGGAGTGTGCATGCATGCATGTGTACACACACCTGTGCACACACATGCACACACCTTTAAATGTGGCATTAAATCAACTTGGTCACTTCTGCTCATATAAACTTCACGCAGGCCATTCAGTTTGAAATACTGTCAAGGAACCAGAGGTTTCTTGTCTTAATGATGATTAATGATATGAGGATGATAATAAAATTGCTAATTTATTGAATATTTAGATATTGTGCTTTTCAGTTACATGAAATAACTTGTTAAATTTCTGTAATAAGTGTGCATCAGATATTATGATTGCATCGACCAATGAGAAAATCAGAGCTCAAAGAGTTAAATGAACATCAGATCGCACACGTAATAAGTGCTAGGACTGTGTTTAGTTTGTTCAGCAGTAAGTTTCAGTGTACTATACCAGCATCCTCAGACACTAGTTTATTTCCATATAATGTATACTTCAAAGGAAGTATCAAATGCCATCTCCTCACTTTAAAAATCACAGAATCCTCACTATCTGTGCACTGTCGAACATTCCCGTTTTACCTTCCTCTCTGTCAATTATTACTCACCAGAATTTACAAAGCTGAATGCAAAAAGCACGTAAGCCAGCCCCCCAATTTATACCTGCTTTATTGTGCAGATTGACCTCAATCCAGCTACATTTTAAAGGTTATAATGAAAACAGTTGAATTTGGAGTAAGGAAAAAAGTGTAAACTCTTTTCTTCCTGAAGTATTCTGTGTTCCACACCCTGGTTTGTCTCAGCCATTCGTCCTTAAAATCCCATAGTAGGGTAAAGCAAAAGACGGATGTCATAATTATAAAATAACTGCTCCCCTGGTGATTTGAGACACTTGAGGGTCTGTTATTCCTTCTGCTCTGCCAGAGGATGATTATATGTCTCCAGTGGTGGTGGAAATATACTGAGAGAACTCACGCAACCCTTCCAAACTGGAACCACATTCTAATGGAAGAGGTTAATCTACATGGATTTCCAGCTAATCACCCTGGCATCTGCCTGCCTGTGTGGCGCCTGGCACTTTCGGTGGAATAGGTGAAGCTATGAAATTACAGTAACTCACTTGAGACAGAAATGTCTACAGAGCACAAACCATAGAACTTGCAGAGAGAGTCACTTAAAAATAAAATCAAAACATGCCCTTTGCTTTATTCATTGAGTGCTGATTTGAACAGGCAACAGGAAAGCAACACAGATCTGTATCCAGTGTACTTGGCAGGGCCGATTGCCAATTGGAATTAAAGGAACACTCTCTGATATCCTGTTATTCACAGCACCACTCACATGAGTAACATTTACCAAGCATGAATCTTACCTGGCACTTGGTTGGTGTTATCACATACGAATTAGCAATTATTCTCTTTCCAGTCTATTCCCTTTTTGTCCAAGGCTCTTTTTTAATACATGTGTGTTGATATATTATGTATACTCACACATGAGCTTATTGTATCTCACAGGCAAAACTGCTGGAAAGATACCAATGGGTGACAGCTGTTTTTCAGAAACTCTTCTTTGAGAAACTAGGCAGAATGACTTTACCTGGAGGCCTGAGTCTACAGAGTCAGCATGTAACCTGATGATTCCTTTCATATTAAAAAACTTATATTTATACCAAGGGATAGTGAAAAAACTCACCTTCAAAGAGTACACTTTCTTCTGGCTGTCATTAAATTGAGTATATACAGAATCAGTAACAAATTGCAAATTTCATATTTAACATTGTACACTGATTTGACTGAGGGAAGCCAAAAGTTACAAGTCAGAGAGGCAATAATGTCCAACAGAAACCAACAGGCATTAGCAGCTTTCATCTGTGCAGCGATTGAGTAAGGACTGTGCCAAAGGTAATTTGATTCATTGCAAAATGTCAGTATTGATTCATGACCAAAATAGTGTCAAATCTATGTATATTTGGTATAATCAGTTTTACACCCTAAAAATGATGCTCATAAATTCACAACCTACTTCCTAATAATGGAGCGAGTGCCTGGTCCTGATGGTGAGGCATCAGTGCCATCTGCGTGGTCACAGCCAAGTGTCTGAAACACTGAACTCATAATTTCTTATTTACCACTGTGCTAGGGAGGTCACTGTCAATTTTGGATATAATTAAAGAGGGAGGTTTGTTTTTTGTTTTCAAGCTAATCTTGGCAGAGAGACAGAAAGCAGGCCACCATATTTATTAGAATGTGGGACAGTAGGTGGGGAAAGGAGGAAGCGAGGTAAGTCAGAGAGAGTGTTGGTTTCACAGTGTTCAGGGATGGAATTACTAATACAGAATTAAAAGCATCTGGCCCTGTAGGATGGACAAAGCTGGAGACAAAAATACTGGAGTAGCTGGAGGAATTTCCTTAATTATGCTTGGCTCTGTGCTTTTAGACTGGACCTTTATTTTCTTTTAGAATTTTCTTTATCTATGTCACCAAAGGATTCTCCTCGCTGAGTCGCAAATCTTTATAAAAGAAGACGTTAGGAATTGTCCCCTTGGAGGACAACACTCTCCCTGACACCCTGCCCCAGCCTTGAGTTTCTGCAGGACTGGATGGGGCCTTTTAGAATGAAGGCACTGAGATGAATAGATGTGGACCTCAGTCACACTCTCTGACACGGGCTGTGGGATGATACCACCTTACTGCCTACTGGGCAGAGTGCCTCTGTCAGTACCCAGACCTTGTCACTAATGCTTGCAATCCACAAGGAGAGACCGAATGCCAGCACTGACACCCGAGACAGCTTCCAAATAAAGACGACTGTAGTTTGAGACCAAACCTTAAAGAAATCCAGAATGCTCAGAGCCATCACTAATTGTCCCTATTTTTCATCTGGAGAGCTTGGCAGGTCTGTGACATTATAGCAAAAGTCTCTCCACTAGGACCTTGCCAATTTCAGCTTTAATTCCATCAGTAAACAACTTTGACTGTGTTGGGAAAATTCCATTAATCATTCATGTTCTGCGAAGAATGATACACAAAGGAGCTGTCAGCACCAGGCAGCAACTTTCCATTTGTTTGGTAATTAAGAACTCCAGGCCATCTAATGGTGCTGGGATGCAAATTCAGTGCCTGGATGGAGCCTCTGGAATGAGCTGAAAAGGGTCCCTCGCACTTAAACCCCTAATGTCAGATGTTTGATGAATCTTTCCCATTCCTCTCAGGTGAACAGCAAGCATATTGCTTCCAGCGAAATGGTACACTTTGAAAAAGCCTTGTACTTCTTTCAAAAAGATACCAACTATTTAAGATTTATACTTTTTTTTAAACCTGCTTCTGAAATATGTTTTGATGATACAAATACATCAAGACACATTTTCCCTGAATCAAACTTTTAGATCACCCAAATATCATCAATTGTGCTTTGATTAAATATTCGATGGGATTGTGTTTTCTTCCGCAGGAACCCTACCAATTAGCAGAATAGACTCAGAAAACATTTTTCTCTCTAAACCTCACATGTAGCAAGTAACAGATATATTTTTTTTCCTTTAAATTTGAGTCCTAGAGTACTACATCTATTTTGAAATCTCAGAGGGCAATTCAGTACTTTGAATTTACCAGGAACTAAGCCACAACAAAAGGAGAGGCTGAGAAAATAATACTGTGGTCTACCAGAGGCAGCAAGTAGGTCCCAACTCATTTCTTGTGTCTTAAGAAAAGTTTAACCATGAGGTAGCACTTAGGAAAATGGAGGCATTCAAACGTCCTGGGGCCCCTGTTGCCATTTTCTCTTTCACTACCTTACTCTTATCAAAATGTCCAATGGAAATGTCTGTCCTACAGGAAGCCAGTGGGAGAGAGTCCCCCCACATACAACTCATGTATTTACACAGTAAAAGGGAACATTTCCAGGGACATTCTCCCAACACTACGCTGCTCTTCTCCTTGGCTGCTTATGCTTCCAGAAGGTTCTGCTTCAGCTGAGAACCGTTCAAACAGAATTCTAGGGCTTCTTTTGTCAAATGCTTTTCAACATTAAGCTTCCATGTAGTTCCATCTTGTGTGGGGCTTCTGGTATGAATTTAATTTAAAAGCTTTTATCTGCACATGAATACACAGTGTAAAATGTGAACTTCCATTGGGGCTTAGTAGGAGGCATATTTTTAATAAAAATGTGAAAGTATAGGAAAATTGTCTTCATATTTATTTATTCTAGTTATAGTAGGCCTTGTATTTATGCTTTTACTCAGTTATGTCTCCCTAGTAGTTTACAAATTATATGGACTTAGATTTTTAAAAAATCCTAAAAGAATCACACTAGAAACAACTTTTTTCTCAGTGGTCTATTCTGTAGTTGGAGACATTGTTATGTATGATCACTTTCAATTATACCAAAGCAAATTTAACCCCAATATATAACCAGAGACACTAATATTGTCTTGTACTTTTGTCTCTCTGCCACACAAAAGGTATTTATACGAATGCCTGGTACTCCATTATACAGCTGAAAGTGTTTAAAAGCACTTTTTTATTTTCAGAAACACAGGAGCAATGTTGACTATGCATGTTTAAATTTCCATTTTGCCTTTAGAGATTAAAAAAAGGTCACATGAATAACAAATTGTTGTATTGATGTGTCTCCAATACCACATTTGTGATTTCTTTTCAGAATAAAATAAAGCAGTTCCATAGTGTTTTCGCTCCAGGGGTAATTTTCAGTGTTCAACGCGCAGAAATTGATGATTTGTGTATTTGTGTATTTGGGGAGCTGTGTGAGATGGTTGGAAACAGGAATACTATTAAGTTAAAACATCACTCCGTCCCCCACCAACTTTCTGCAGTGATCTAAGTGAGAGAAGAACAGGCTGCAAGAGAATGAGGATGAAGAAGCCATATGCCTCCACCCAAACCCATTCGCATGGATTCTCCACTGCCCCGAGCACAGCATCATTTGCTTTTTATTCCACTTTGGCCCCCTGGGCCATTGTCACAACTGTATCAGACCTTCCTATTCCAATCTTGAGACACAGCTGCCTGTCTTTTCTGCTCCTCACTGCATCCTCTGTGTTCTACCCGATTTCAGCTTCACAGAGGCTTGTGGTGCCCAATTCCTGCATTTCTTCCATGAAGAACTCTCTGGAGTCTTTGCCTTCTGTGCCCAGTGTAAAACGCTACGGATCCTCAAACCAGTTTATAATCCAGGACCGCATGCCCTCCAGCCTCTGCTTCAGCCCAGGGCCAGCTTTACGGGACAAGCATAGTTGTACAAGACCACATGCCCAGGACATGATGGCCTCATTTGGGATTTATTGTTCTCCAGTCAACACCTTGCCGTTCTCTATAGCTTTATCTTTTCACTGGTAATTCATAGGCAAAGTCTGATGGGCCAGTGCAACCTGTGTCAGGGACCTAGAGCCACACGAACCTGCTTGGCTCCCCCTTCTCACCACCCAACCCTGTCTCTTGCCTGTCTCTTGCCTCATCCCCGCCTCCTTCCAGCCCCTGGAGAGTCCTAGACCAGGCATGGGCAAGCTCACAGGTGGACTTCTGCAGCCCAGGCTTTGGGAATCTGTAGGTGCCTCTACTCACTCGGCAAGTGCCCCAGACCCACAGGAAGCAACATGACGTCAAATAGATGCCAAAAAATGATGCCATGACAGGTTAAGAGAAAGATTGTGGAAAAATCAAAAGATGGTTCCCTGATTTTTGAATGAGTGCCCCTGTATTTCCATTTTTTATTGGATCTTGCAAACTGGGTAGCCCAGCCTGGCCCCACATCACAGCAGAAAGCCAGTGTGGTTTAATGTCACTGCTATGAGAGTGTCCCTGGCTGCTCGTATTTGCTGTAGTCTTCTACTTCAGCAAGCCATCATCAAATATTTAAAAATTATACTGCCTTCTTCAACATCTTCTTTCTCAGCGTTACATCCTAGTTGATAAAGAATAGGAATGTGAATTCACTGCAGTGACCAGTCATTCTCCACATTATGATCTTACCTTCTCTACTTACCTTACTATCCTTCCCTTTCATCTAAAAATCACCAGCCACACTGTACAGTCCACAGGTAGATTTCTCCAGCTTCTGTACTCACTTGCCTTCCTTTCCATGTCTACATTTTTTCACTGCATATTTCTCCACCAGCTACTACTACCTGGCTTCCATGCCCACTTACTTGCCAGAGTATACTACTGAGTCCTCTTCTGAAAAGCCAAAGGCTACATTTCGATTTTTGTCTTTCCTGTATTCTCTATTTCTCCTTGGTCACGATTACCAGATGAAATGTATGCTGAAAATCTCATCCCCAGAATCTGGGAACGTGGCCTTATTCAGATAGAGGCTTGCAGATGTGAGCAAGTTAGGATTAGGTCATACTGGATTTGTTTCGGCCCTGATCCAGTGATTGCTGTCCTTATTAGAAAAGGGGTACGAGGGGGGCTGGGGATTTAGATCAGTGATTAGAGTGCTTGCCTTGCAAGCACAAGGGCCTGAGTTCAATCCCCGGCACCACCAAAAAAAAAAAAAAAAAAAAAAAAAAAAAAAAAAGAAAAGGGGTACGAGTATGCAGACATGCAAGGGAGAAGACCAGGCAAAGACAGAAGCAGAGAATGGAGTGGCATAACTACAGGCCAAGGAAAGACAAAGACCACAGGCAAATACTAGAAGCTGGGGAGGGATGGGGAACATCAATACCTTGAATGCAAATTTTTGTGTTCCAGAACAGTGAAGAAATCACTTCTTTTGGGTTAAGTTGCCAATTACTGATCCTTTATCACAGTGGCCATAGGCTGCTAATATAATCACTCATTTTTTATCTAGTTACCTTATGTGATATTATGCAATCTGCTTTTCTCTAGCTTCTCATTAGTCTACATTCTCAGGCTCCTTCCCTATTTACCCCTTGGAAGCAGCGTTTCCCCAAGGTTCTTTCATTGACCACCACTATCTCTCTCTCTCTCTCTCTCTCTCTCTCTCTCTCTCTCTCTCTCTCTTTCTCTCTCTCTTCTGTTTCTTCTCCATACAGTCTCTTCTGGGCCTGGCCACACCCTCAACCACCTTCTTGCTCATGTTCTCAGACTCTACCAAGAGTTCCTCCCCTGAGCTTTCTGTGTCTTGAGCACTGAGCTCCGAGCATTTGCCATTTTGACTTGGCAGCTTTTCTATGTGCCTTCCTTTTTCCCTGCACATGTTGTGTGACAGGCAGACTTGTGCCAAGGCGCCTGCGTTTCCCCACCTCCATGTTCATACCTTGTTCTGTTTCTTCCCCTCAAGTGTGGATGAAACCTTTGAATTTGGTAAGCTAACACTACTGTTCCTGTGCTACCTTACAAGACAGAAGAGATATGGCAAGTAGAGTCAAGGTCAAGCATCAGTTGTATTTTGAATTCATGTTTGGGGAGACTGTCTGTTCGGACCAAATCACAGTCCTGAAAAGGAGAAGCTGCTTTGTGAAATGAGAGAGATCGCCTGGCACTGGTGGAGATTCTTCTCTGCTCCAAGGTTGGCAAAGGGAAATAGCCACAAAGCAAGGACCGAAGACACGGTAGGCGCGAAGGGCAGTCTGTAGCAGCTGAGGAGCAGGACCTCAGTCCTGCAGTCACAAGGGCCTGAATGCTGCCAACCCTGATGAGCCCGGAGGGAAGCCTGAGCCCAGGGTGAGAGCCACAGCCCCTGGCAGCAGTGTGGGGACATCAGCACGGAGGACTCGGCCTGTACTTGAATTTGGCACCAACTCAGATGTGTAAGAGAACATTCCTGCCATGTGAAGCTGCTACATTTGTGCCGACTCATTACACCGTAGAAAACTAACATGGACAGGAAGCTCTTCCAGTCAGAAATGAAGCTTTTCTCATTTTCGTACCCTACAATTCCCAATTCACAGCAAGTGTTCAACAACTGCTCATTGATATATTCTGTGAATCTTTAATGTATTAAAGGATGATAATAGTAATCTGTCATTGTGAAATGCATTATAGGTAGGAATGTGATTATTATACTGTTCTTACAAACTTCTCCAGAAACCAAAGGAATGCTTTCCTTGAGCCACTATTTTTGCACGCCTTGCACTCCATAGCCCACTCCTTCGTACAGATGAAGTTTCTTCTCCTTCTGCCCCTCCACCTCTCAGGGTAAAGTTGGGACTCTCATCTCAGAAAAACCAATTTGGCATCCAGAGGCCAGCATCTCAGGAAATTGTTATTCATAAAGTGCCCTGAAATCTTTAACACAACAGAATGCAAAGAGTAAAGTGTCTGCTGATGTGCACATATTGGAAACATACGCTGTGATATAAAGCCACATATCTCTGACCCACAAATAGTGCAGAAGGCAGCATTTAATTTCCTGGTGGTAAGACTTTCCATTATTTTCCTTCTCAAACTCCCAGTTCCATAGAACGAACACGATTTTCCTAGACAAGCAAAATACAGAGAGCTAAAGCCATTATTCTGGACCATTTGAAATCTCAGGGTAGATACATGCATAAACTTATAGGACCTTTGGAACAGTGGTTGATGGTGCTTAAGAATCAATGTTTCTAACCATTAGAAAAGTGTGCTGTCTAGTGAACGGCTGAGCTCATAGCAGATTCCCCAGAGAAAATCTGCTCAACTCTTCTGGTTTGTTGTTGTCCTTGTTGTTGTTTTTAAGATTTAAAAATCTTAATAAAATACACACAACATACAATTTGTCATTTTAACTGTGTGTTAAGCACAGTTCTGTAGTGTAAAGTATGTTCACATAGTTAAACTGTAATTTCTAGAACACTTTTGCCTTGAAAACTTGAAAGTGTCTAGTCATTAACACTAACTCTTCATTTCCATCTCCCTGTAGTCAGTAGCAACCACAACTGACTTTTTATTTTTACAAACCGGACCAATCTAGGTGTTTTACATGAGTGGAATCATGGTAATTGTCCTTTTTCTGACTGGCTTATTTCATTTACCATAATGACTTCAAGCTTCATACATTAGGTAGTATGTGTTAGAATGCACTTTCTTTTTAAGATTGAATAATATTTCTTCGTACAGTATGTGCATATGACATTTTGTTTACTCATCTGTTGATGGACTTATGGGTTATTTTCACCTTTGGGTTATTATGAATAATGATACAGTGAATGCAGGCATACAAATATCTCTTCAGATCGTGCCTTCAATTTTCTGAGCATACACCCAGAAACAGAATTGCTGGATCATATTGTAATTCTGTTTTAAATTTCTTGAGTAATTGTCATACTAATTTTCCACAGTAATGCCAACATTTTACGATCTCAACATATTAGTAGAATCAGGCTGCCATAATAATACCAGAGATTTTAAATAAACAATATAAATTCATTTTCTTAGAGTTTTAGAGACTTAAAAATGAAAGACCAAATTTTTGACCGCATCCATTTCTGTTGAGGGGTCTCTTCCTGGTTTTCGGTCTCCTTCTCAGTGATGGAGGTACGGGAGAAGGGGGAGACAGAGAGAAAGAGAGAGACAGAGAGAAGCAGAGGGAAAGGGACAAAATAAGTTTTTATTCATCTTCTTATAAAGCCAATAGTGCTATAGAATTAAGACCCCACCTGGATTGACTTTCTGTTACTGTAACAAATACTGTATAGAACCAACTTATAAAGAGAAAAAACTTACTGTAAGCCCCCCAACTAGACCCCACTTCTTAACAATTTCACTACCTCCCTAGAGCATGACTCTAGGGAATGAGCCCGTGGACTTCAGGGTGATTTCAGATCTAAACTATTGCACCACTCTTAGGAACTCATTTGACCTTAATAGTCCCTCAAAGACTCTGTCTCTGAAAGCATTTAAGGATTCAACATACACATCTAAGGACAGCACAATTCATTCAGTCCACAGCACCCACCAGGAGGGCACGAGGTACCACTTTATTCATGTCCTCACCAACAATTGTTCCTGTTTTGTTCGGACAGTGGTCACTCTTAACAGGTGTGAAGAAGTGACTTAAGTACATGAGTGGAATTAAGGTCAAATTCTTAAAGAATGAAGACAATTTTCAATGCTGTACTGGACTGATGTACTTTACCTCATGCATCTCCATATGAAGACACATACCCACTCAGAGCCAATGATCATTGCAGCTTTATATATTTTTGTAGTAAAGTATGAGTCCCAACAGAGACTGATGTAGGCCCTGATGTAAATTATAATTTTCCAAGTAGACAGCAACAAGTCATTAAGTTTCTAAGAATCTCAGTTTCTCCATTTATCCTACAGAAATATCTATATGATTATATCTAGTATTTGTCACTAATGATGACAGGCATTTTAAAAAGAATAACTGAAATCGAAGATGACAAGGAACTGAAAATAATGGAGAAGGTCTTTACACAGTACATTATTATATTCAGTGTTTAGAGCCTCAACCATTGTTCCTTTCTGTGGCCATGACACATATCATGGAGCAATTTCACATTGCACAGATCAACATACAAAAGTTGGGAAGGTGCCATCAATGGGCCCGATGCTCACATCATATAATGGGTATCTGGCACTGACCACAAACTTTCGGTGAAATTATAAAATAAAACATGTAATAATCTAAATTACAAATAACAAAGTAGTTAAGACACTACTCTTGCATAAAACAACAAAAGAGAAATAGGCAATCTCACAGCAATGGAAAATATTTTGGTTAATCAACCATAACTGACTTGGCTATCATTTGTTTGCTTATCCTTATTGTTCTCTGATGTCTCCTACAAACTCCTTTATTCTCATAGCAGTGATTTTTATTGCTGCACACTTGGGGGATGGTCTGTTCTTCCTTCTTCCAATGTGACTTTTCTAATCTTACTTCACCTCTTGCAAAATGATCAATAATTAATTAAATGCTCCCATCTTCTAGAGCAAAGGTTTTCAATGATAAACACTATTTTATCATGCACTCCTCTTTCATACACGTACTATATGTAACACGAGGCTAAAATGGAATTATTTGTTATCACAGATTTTGCTGAATTTCGCCTCTTTCCAACATTAGCCACCACCAATCCTACGTTCCACAAAAAAAATAAATTAGGCTATCATTTGAGGATTTGCAAAGGGCATTTGTATGAGCTGGTTTTGCAACTCCCTTCCGTCACTTCCTGGAGATTATAAAACCAAAGATGGATTTTATTTTTCTTCTACCTTGGAGAAGTTCTTAATATATAGTAGCCTTACTTTTTCACTACTCTTTGTAAGAAAGAATAACAGGAGGATGGAGTCTGGTGAGATAGCTTTAAAGAGAGAACAATACATAGTTCCTAGCACGTGGAAGTTGTGGCGAAACATAGTGGACTATATTCAAAGATATGAGGCTAAGTTGAATACTAGCCAGGTGGAAAATCTAAAGAGGAAAGCCTAAAATTCCTGCCAAAGGAGAAAGAAGGAAGAATGGTCCACCTGAAGAGCTTGTTACAGTTTCACTCATAAAGGGACGAGGATAATTGAGGGTTTCCTCATAGCCCAGAGAGGGGCCAGATAGAGGAGAGCCAGGCAGCATGCAGACATGCTAACTTTTCCCAGATGAATTGCCGGAAGGGAATATTGAACCAACATAAGGTGAACATGCGATGCTTGATAGACTGGGTGAGTGTAGATTGTCGCCATCATCAGAAGCAGAGTCCCATGTCTAGGAACACATTAGCAGGATTCTAAGTCAGTTCAAGACAAGGTGGCAGTCTCACCTGTCCTCAATGACCAAATGAGTTAGCTCAAAGTATCCTCTCTGGCCAGAGGAAACCAAAGCTTGTCAGACCTGCACCACCCAAGAAGACAAGAATTTCTGCTTACAGTTAGGAGGAAGAGGGAGAAAACTTCAAGGCAAGGGACTAGAAAAAATCGTGGCCACTTATCACTGGATCTACATCAGGCTGCCAAAACTGACTGGAATGAAAGGGAAGAGGATGCTTGCTTGAAATGTGTTTTTGCTTGTTGACCAAACAAGGCATGTTAGTCTTCTGTTTTTCCCATTTGGGAAATACTTTATTTTTTTTTTTAATTTTATTTTAAATGTATATTTTAGGTACACATAATGATAACATTCATTCTGGGGGATTTGTACCTGTACCTGATATATCATGCTGCTTCTTTTCTTCCTGTTTCCCTCCCCTCCCTTCACCCCCTCCTCCCTCCTTATTTATGAAAGCTTTGTTTCCGTTTTTTCCTTCTATTCATTATTTCTCTTGTCACTCCATTCCTTTCCCCCTCCCCCTCCCTTGTTCCCCTTCCCATTTGAAGAATTTCTTCTCTTTCTCAACATAATACATTTTAGTCTTTATTTACCCTTTCAGTTTCTCACACCAGAGAAACAATGTGGTATTTAAACATATGTGTCCGATTTATTTTGCTTTAGAGTATGGTCTCAAGATGCATCCATTTACCTAGAAATTTCTCAAGCTTATCATTCTTTATGGCAGAGTAGTACTCCATTGTATTAAAAAAAAAACCCACATTTTCCTTATCCATTCATCAGTCGATGGGCATTTGGGCTGTTTCCAAGATTTAGCTCTTACAAACTGGAGGCACATTATACTTGAACAAAGATCACTGAATTTTAAAGATTAGATGAGGGATGAAGGGTGTGAGAGAATAAACATGTTTCCTTATTGGTTGTAGGTTTCACATTTATGCTGGGGTTGCAGAAGCATCCACGACGTAGAACTTCAGCTCCTGGGTTGCAGCTAGTGTGAACTAACTTGCAGCAGTAATACCATCTTGTAAATAATTTTGCCAGCTGATAATGCTGGGTTTTTTATGTGGAGTAGTTTCACAGGTTTCCTATGTGACTTGTAGTGACTTTGGTAAAACCTGTGCAACTTTGAAAGACCCCTCTTTTACTCCAGTTCGTTCTCTAGATATCCAAAAAAAAAAAACCCAAAACAAAAAACAACAACAACAACAACAAAATATTATTTTGTGCTTACTTGGGAGAATTAAAAAAAAAATCTGTATCAGCTTATCAGAAAGTTCATATATATTATGTTTTAAAAGAGTTTAACTTCCTCCATTTCTTGTCACTCTTCGAACTTCATACTAGTCAGCATACTGGGATGAATAAGGTTAATTTGTGCAGTATAATTCAATTTTCAGATTCCCTTACCATGGTCCAAATTGCATTTTTTCCTCTTTACCACGAGGCAAAATTCAGTTTTTATAGCACTTACAGTTTCACAATATGTATTCACACTGGATACCTGGGCATAGTTTCCATTAATAGTGACATTCTAAATTAAAATTGTTCATATTTTATACATCACAGCAAAATAGCCCATTTGATAAGTTGATAATATAAGGCCACAAGTCAGTGTTAAAATATATAAAGCTGCCAAACATAAACCCCTAAAAATCTTAAAATTATCACCAAAGATGTGCTGTATGAGGTTAAATTACTGTTAGTAAACACATTATTAAAGTGGGGTGTTTGGACACAATAGAATATTATTTGGTCACTAAGAAGAATAAAATCATGTCGCTTGCAGGAAACTGGTTGGAATCAAAGATTACCATGTCAAGTAAAATAAGCCAGGCTCAGACAAATATTGCATGTTTTCTCTCCAATATGGAAACTAAAGAAAAAATAAACAGCGTGACATGAATGTACGTATAAAGATGACTATTCAAGAAGAGGAAAGGGGCCAGGGAGGAGGAGGGAAGCTCAGAGGGCACTAATGTGGAATAGAAATGATCAAAGTATGTTATGTACACGTACGAATATGCCAAAGCGAAATCCTTTTTTCAGTACCACCGTCTTTAGGAAGCTGCTAATTACTAATGAGGCAAAGCTATTTCTATAAAAATAACAAAAAGCTTATATTTTAAATTTTAAAATGTGTGAACAACATTATCTTATTGTTTTTCTCTTGAGCTATTTAAACTGCCTCTGGGCCGCTCTCAAATCTAGTCACACTTTATCACATCACCCTTACCGCCAGACAGCTACAAAATCAAACACTGCATCCTCTCTACAGTCAGCTTTTCCCTTGACGAGTCGTCTTGATGGGTGGCGTTGACCTTGGCTCATGAGATTTGGCCATGGGAATACAATCATGGACTCTACCCTCCACAAACGCATGTTCTAGCAGCAGAGCCAGATAACTAAACCAGTTATTAACTTAGTATCAGGAATGCTTTGGTTAAAGGAGAAGGAATAGATGCTCTGGAGACAAGTAGCCTGAGCCCTAGACATGAGTGAGGGGTAGTCACACAAAGGAAGGTCGGCAGCATGCTGGTTCGGGTGGTGCTGTGTGTATATGTGTGTGCAAGTGTGCAAGTGTATTTGTGTATGTATATTGACTGAAAGTCAGAGTTTCTAAACAAAGTGAATGATGCATGGGAAGGTGACAGGAGCACTCAGAAGAGTTCAGCGAAGCACTGAAAACCACATCCAGAACTAAAAGGTCTGTCAGCAAAATGGGAAAGTCTCTGTCTGAAAGAAGTGGGGGAACCCAGAGCAGTGCGCATAAAGCAAACTGTTGGATACACACATGCAGAGGAATTCCTAAATGAAATAATGAGATCTGCACGCATGTTTAGGAGAGTTAAAAGAATACTCAACACGATCAAATAACAGTCAAAATGAAATACTCATTTTTGAATTTCCACAGGACCAGGTATAATGACCCTTTACATATATAGGAGATCATGTACGTGAAAACTG
>PVJO010014097.1:0-49487 GCA_004026905.1 Hystrix cristata
TGAGCATATTTTCCATGTGCTTTGAGAACATATGCAAATTTTCATGAAAAATTCCTCAATGAGACTCCATCAATCTGCAGCAGGAAGCATAGGCAGGTGATGATTGCCATTTTGTTTGGATTCTGAGAGAAGCTAGGTAAGGTTGGTCATCAAACATTTCTTCCTAATGCTTATAAAATACAATGAAGAAGAAGCACAGAAAGAGTGAATATATCAATGAATGAATCCCAAGCTGTTTTATTATTTAGACTGTGAAATCCTCTAGTAACGACACAGGCATGTGGAAAGCCATTAAAAGTGAGATGTCAATTAAAAATACATATTTTTGGTAATATTAAGACTGTTGAGGTGACTATAACATGGTTTTCTTCTGAAGAGTTAGGAATAACTGTCCATTTTCCAAGTAACTCTCCATTATGCCTTCACTCCATTAGGCTATTCAAAGACAGGTGTAGGTACAAAAATCATTGCCATCTACTGTCTTATTACATTTTTGTTTTCTTTTCACGGGTACATTATGGAGCACTTGTTCAATATCATTTCTGGTATTGATTATAATTTCTGACCAATAGTGAAAGGCTGCATATTTTGATTTGGTTGACTGATTAATGTAGATTTTGTAGACAACAAGGGGCAGGAACCTGAGGAGATTTTTCTGGCAATGTAAAACAACTGTGTTACCTGTCTACTGTGAAAAAAGACTTGTAACAAGGAAAGGTCATTGTACAGGGCCCTTTAGAGCCAATCAGTTGTCAAATATAATGAGGACCTTGTTTATTTTATCAACCAAATTATTCCAAAACTGGATATAGGTCGCTTCTGTCTTAGAAGTTCTTCACTAGCCAAACCCAATCCTCTACATTCTGAACAAAACTAATGGCCCAGATTTTTTTGTTGGGGAATAACATTGATTTTTTCCAAACTGCCATTTAAAATTTACTATTCTCACAGAACTAAGTTGATTTTTTAGTTATTCTTCGAGAGAAATAATTAAATTTCTACTGCACTATTTCCAAAGGAAGAGTTTTTTTTTGGTTTTGTTTTGTTTTTTGGTGCTGGGGATCAAACTCAGGGCCTTGTGCTTATTAGGCAAGCACTCTACCGCTTGAGCTAAATCCCCAAGCCCCAGGAAGAGTTTTTAACTATGTATTTCAAGAAATTTTTTTCAGGTAGACTACCATTTTTAATTTAAATATTTATAATTGACAAATAAATCCAAATATTTATGGGATACAGTGTGTTTTGATATATGTATACATTGTGAAGTGATTATATAACACTTGTTAAAATATCCATAACTTCACATATTAATAATTTTTAATTGAGAAATTTGAAATCTCTTTGCTTTTAGCAACTTTGAAATACACATTAATATTAATTGAAGTCACCATGTTCTGTAGTAGATCTTGAAAGTTTATTCCCCCTCTCCAACTGAAACTTTGTGGTTTTCTATCTACATTTCTATCTATCCTCTTCTAATCACCATTCTGTACTCATTTCTATAAATTTCATTTTTTAAGTTTCTCTTTATAAATTTAAGTTTCTCTTTATTTCAGTAGGAGGACATCAGTTCTCTAGATACATCTACATTGTTTCAAATGACAGAACTACCTTCTTTTTCAAAACAGAATAGTGTGGTATTCCAATGTGTGCTTTTGCTTCTTCATCCATCTATTGATCCACTGATGGACATTTAGGTTGATTCCATATCTTTGCTAATATGAATAGTGCTGCCATGAACACGAGCGTGTAGATGTCTCTTCAACATATTGATTTCAGTTCCTTTGGATGTGTGTTCAGTAGCAGGATTACTGGCTCATATGATAATCCTCTTTTTAGTTGTTCCAGGTACTTCCATACCATTGTCCATAAAGCCACTACTAATTTACATTCCTGTAACATTGTACAAGGGTTCCTGTTCCTTCACATCCTGGCCAACATTTGCTATCTTTTGTCTTTTTGATAAGAGCCATTCTAACTTGTATGTGTTGATAGCTCGTGGTGGTTTTTTTTTTTTTTTTTTTTTTTTTTTTTTTTTTTTTTTTTTTTTTTTTTTTTTTTTTTTTTTTTTTTTTTTTTTTTTTTTTTTTTTTTTTTTTTTTTTTGCTGCCCAGATGGTTAGTATTATTAAGATTTGTCATAAACCGTGTCTTTTTTTGAGAAATGTCAGTGTAATATTTTGCCCATTTCTGAATGGTTCTTTTCCTGTATTGAGTTTTTTAGCACTTTATATATTTTTTATGTTAACCCCTTATCAGATATATAGTTTGCACATATTATCTCCCACTTTGAGAGTTTCTTCCCAGCACAGAAATGCAGTATGCAGATTGCCCATGGACAATCTTTTTTCTCTTTTTGTATTACTCAGTGTGGAACCCAGGGCCTCAAAAATGATAGCAAACCCTCTATCAGCTACATCTCCAGCCACTCCAAAGGTTATTTTAAGTAGAAGCAAGAAGAGGTTTGTGTTCGAAGTTCCGTACAGTTGAAAAACTGCCAAACTGGAATTGAATATTTATTGGACTTAGGACTAAGTAATCAGTCCTTTTGGCAATCAAACAATGATATACTTTCATTTAAAGACCTATAAAACTAGGTGCAGAATCATTACTTTTAGTAGATTTCTACACCATTGAAGTAGGATGAGAATTTATGAGAGAAACCTCAGCATATGTAAAATGCTATATATAAAGTATAACCTGATATCAAATATCAGGATTGAGGCGTAGCACTGTGTTTACTATCTTAATTTCTGTTAACATGTTTCATATATTGGTAAAACTAGTGTTAGAAAATGATGTACTTTTCTGTTCTCTCTGTGTGTGAATGAGAAATTGAAACTTTTAAAGCAAACCTAGTGAGAGGTGGTGGCATACACCTGTAATCCCAGCATTCTGGGAAGTCAAGGCATGGGGATCACAAGTTTGAGACTATCCTTGAGAATTTAGCAACTTAATGAGATCCTCTCTCAAAATAAAACATAGAAAAAAGTGTCAGGGATGTAGTACAGCTCAAAGCAAAGGTCTTTGGTTCAAACTTTATTACTGGGGGCGGTGGGTGGATAACACATAAGCCTCACCAAAATTCTCCAAATTATTTTTAAATGAAATTTTTTAGATTACTGGAGAATTTTTGTGGTATCAAAATTTTACTCCTTGCCTTTAAAGTGTGGCTCCATTTCATTTTGTTTATATTAGCAAATGATCATTGTATAAGTTTATGGGGTATGATGTAGTACTTCTTATACATACACACATTGTGGAATGAGCAAACTGGGCCAATTAACATACCCATCATTTTTTGTATAATTTTTTGTGGTAAGAACATTTCAAATGAACTCTTTTAGCAATTCTGAAATTTGCAATATACATCATTGACTATAATTGCCTTGCTGTGAAAAGATCCCCAGAATGTGTCCTGCAGACTGAAACCTTGTATCCTTTGCCCAACTCATCCCCTTTCTCTTTTCCCCTGCTATCCTCCCCCTTGCTTCTGGAAATCATCATACCATTCTCTGCTTCTATGAGTTTAAATTTTCATATTGCACACAGCAGTAAGATCACACAATATTTGTCTTAGCGTGCCTAGTTTATTTCACTTAACATAATGGCTTCAGTTTTTAAATGTTCAAATCAAAGAATTTAAAATGTAGATCTAGTCACATACAAGTGTAGACTGTGTACTTCCACAGATATGAAGTTTAAGAACAAGAATGATTAATTAATGCAAAAAGAAAAGAGGAAACCTTACACTGTGTTTTGGGCATATTCATTGATCTCGGTGGAGATCATACAGGGTACAGATCTGAAGAAATTCATCAAGCTACACAGTATAATAGCCCTCCATTACACACGTGTCCTGTGGTAGTGAATATACACACCTGGATTCACACACATGTAAAGTCGACTATGGGATGGGAGTGTAATTTAGCAGTAGATTGTGTGTTCGGCGTGTTCCAGGCCCTGTATTCAGTCCTCACCAACAAAAGAAAGAAGATAAAGAGAAAAATGGGTAATCGATGAAGTGACAACAGTGCCCTGAATCAACACTGTTCTCATTGTAAGTTGCTATAAGAAGAATAACATTTTCTTGCAGTGTGGATAGTTCTCTTCATTTCAATGTTCCAAGTGTGTTGGATTAGATCAGACAATTCAGAATGAAGACACATACCACCGGGGCAGAAACCAAGAGTCACAGCTCCACTAAAGTACTATAAGAATTCTATTCCCTTTCTGCCAGTTGCTATAATGAAATACCTCCTGAAATATGATAGCTTTCCCTAAAATCGATTGAATGAGAATAGGACCAAAATACTTTCCAAGGAAATGAAAAAGGGCTACCGAGCTGAAAATCAAAAGCATAGCAATAAAAAGGAGACAAATAATAAAACAAGAAGCCCTACACCTAAACAATGTTGTGTCTCATAATCTAAAGCTGTTTCTGTTCTCTTACTGTGTTATTTCTACCCTAACAAAGACTATTATGGCTAAAAGTTCAAGCATTATGTTTTCACTGGTATCATGATATATCTCTCATACCATTTAGATGTCAGTATTCTTTTTTTCTGCCCCCAGTACTGGGAATTTATCACAGGACCTTCACACTGAGTTACCCCCACTACCACCATTACCTTTTTTGTGGTGACAAGGTGGGGACAGGGTCCCACTAAGTTGCTAAATTGCCCGTGTGGGGCTCAATCTTGTGATTTTCCTGCCTCAGGCTCTTAGAGTGCTCAGATTACAGGCATGTGCCACTACCAGGCTGTGCATATTCATATATTATTTTTGCTTCAGATGGAAATGGTTCTTCAAAATGGACATGTAAGGCCCATACTTCTTTTCTTACTCACTTTTCTGGTCCCTGAGACACAGTAGCCAGCACCCACACCCGAAAGAAGGAAAGCTTTGTTTTGGCTTCAGTTTGTAGAGGTTTCGCTGCACAGTCAGCTGGCTCTTGGGCAGCAGCCACATGATGGAAGGGCCTGCCATGGAGGCAAGTTCCTCACTTCAGGCAGCCTGGAAGCGGAGAGCAAAGGGAGGAGGAGGCAGGAAGGCAGCTACACCCTTCTGGGCATGCCTCCATCTCTTCCACCAGACTTCCACCTCCTGACGGCACATTTAGCTATAAACTCAGCAGTGGACTGATCTACCCATCAGTAAAGCACCTTTGAGCACATGAGGCTTTTGGGGGACATGTAGATGTAAACCATAATGCTTCTTTTTCCTCTAGTTATTTTTTATTAGTACTGTACATGTTTATAGTACATAATGATTACATTCCATATGTGAAGTTTGTATCTGTACATAAGACATCTTAATTCCCTTTTCACCCCTTTTCCCTCCTCTCTCTCCCTCTCCCTCTGTGTCTTGGTCCCCTTCCCATTTCTGGAAGATCTATCTCCTTATTTCCTATTATCTAATTTTTATTTTGCTCTTTACCTTTTGAGTTTCTCATATAAGAGAAATTATGTAATATTTAATCTCATGTGTCTAATTTATTTTACTTTATATTATGATCTCAGGATGTATCCATTTTTCTACAGATGACTCGTTTATTCTTCTTTATGCTACAGTGGTCCAGTTACAAAACTTTAATGTTAATGTGGATCACTTGAGGATCTCATTAAGACTAATATTCTGCCATAGTTCAGAGATTGGACTGAGATTCTGGCTTTCTTAGAAGTGCCAAGTGAAGCTGCCGGTTCACAGAATACATTTTGAGTGTTTGAGTAGTTGGGTCCTAGACTGAAAACTATTTATATTCACTGACATTGATTAGTTTATGAAAGCCCGAAAGAAAGAAAACAAAACATTGAGGTTAAGGCCTAAAGTGTTGCTGTAGAGAATTTTCCATATATTCAGCCCTAGAGGAACAGCCCCTGACTTTCAATAGTATCATAATAACTCCGCAATTAGAGAGCTGTTTCAGTAATAGCATCTGCTTTATTACATGAGCAGATTTATTAAACTAATAACTGTTAGCATGAAGGCACCATTACTATAAATTACATTTGTAATTATGGCACTAAATATGCCCAGGTTGCCTACAATTATTAGAAATTTTTACCCTGATTATTTACCTCTCCTGCAGCTTTCCTCCTATCTCACAGACTCTGGATTTGTGTTAGTGAACACAAGCTTTTATATGTAACTATTTTCCTATATTCCTTTCAACTCGAGGCATGATTTGTCCAAAAACTTGTGTTACTAGCTGCAAGAATAGTTAATTAGAACTTTCTTCCCAGTGTCTGCTTCCCACAGTCTGAGTTGGTTCAAGGTATAGTGCTTCATTTAGAAATAATTTACCACTTAGATGTGCATGGTTTTGAGGGAGGCACCATACAAAGAAGAGCTTGTAGAAGAGATTCATACATTAAAATATCAGTGCATAACAAACACCTCAGAGTGCATTGGCTTGAACTAGAAGTATTTATTATCACACCAGTGGGGTCATCTGGGGGTCCTTAGCTGGAGTGGCTGTTTCACATATATCTCACGCACGTTCTCTAGGCCCTTGCGGTCCTGCTGGCAATGGCTCAAGCACAAGAGAGTCCCCAAGGCACGTTTGTCACCTCCGCTGTGTCACCTCTGCTAGTACTGCATTGCCCAAAGCCAGTCAGATGGGTTAGCCTAGCCTCTACTCACTCTGCTCCTGATAAAGTAAATCTGATCACGTGGGCGATCCCACCGACAACACGGTGAAGAAGGAATGTGAGCGTCAACACCTGCAGGAACATGAAGGCGACTGAGAGATCATTTCATGAAAACAGTCTTATTCTCAGAGACAGCTTCTTTTTTATACATAAAAGTACAAGTAATGTCTAAAATCTCTGGGTCAGTTACTTTCAGAACATGCTAAATAGCCGCAGGGAAATTTGCAGCAATCGAATGTTTGGTTTCTTTTAGAGTCTCAAGGCTTTACAGAAGGTGAGAAATTATGAGTAATAGGGTTGTAGATTGAAAAATATTTATGTTCACTGAGCAAATATATTCTTCTTAAAAGTGTTATTTTTTTTCATTTGGATGCCATATACCACTAGTCACAAGTAAGGGTTTTAAATCTCCAAAAGTCTAGTAACTAAAGCCTTCAGCAAGATAGATATAGTGAGTCATGGCCAAGCTGGCAGGGGCATTCACTCAACCAGAAAACCATTCATCAGAGTTTTCTGTATGCCCTTTGTACAGCTATGTGGAATAATGCAGTAGAGTTCAGGCTTTGCATTTCTCACACTGGTACAGACAAATGAGTAAGACCTTCTCTTCAAGGTGGTAGGCCCTGCGTGCCAGGTATCTGCCAGTTCTCACTGGTGTGAGGTTAGCTCCTGATAGAAGATGGGCTGCTAGAGCTAGATCTCAAAAGTAGAGAGGGAAAAATAATCACCAAAGTAGCAGATAAATTTTAATAAAAATTTATTAAGAAGTAATAATAACCAGAATAGAGTGATTAGGCATTCTGAATAGATAGGTGACATTGTGATACAGAGAGCCACTAGTAGTGGGACAGGCCTGTTGTTTATGCTGGGGACCTTCTGTCTGACGGCCCGTAACCTAGGGCACTAGATCCCAAGAGATCCTATAGCGTCAGGCTAGAGGCTAGGCAAGAGCAAGAACAAGATAGAATTTACTGAAACATGGAGGGGTAGGAAACAAAAGTAGTAACTCTGCAAAGTGTGGTTTACATTTGAAACTGGAATCATTGGCACGTTGACAATACAGCAGCGTCTCAAGTCAGACCCACTGGAACCTGACAGCCAATGAAAATCTGTCCTGCTGCACACAGTGTTGATTCAGGCTGCAAGTAAATGAAGAAGGATCATCTAGAAGTTCCAGGGTTGTAGTTCCAGAAGTTCTGGCAACATTTATTTTCTCTTCTCTCCTTGCTAGGCACAGAATAGACTGCATTTCCCAGTCCTGTAGTTAGAAGGACAGGTGTCTCAGCCATGGTCAATGGGATGGGAGTGTGAGGGCTTGACCCCATCTACAGTCCTCCCCCACCCTAGCTACTGTGAATGCAGAGGATTCCAAGATCAAGAGAAGTGCAGAGGAGAAAGATAGTCTGGGTCCCTGAATGACTTGGAAGAAAAAACACACCACCCTCCAAGTCACTCAGACAGTAGTATGATATAAGATATTAACTTTCACTGGGCCAATTAGACTCTTGAATTATTTTTTAACCTTGTTAACATACACAGACCAATAAAAAAAAGTTCTGCATTGAACTGTGATCTTTTTCTATTCCCTAGTTTTGAGAATATTACATATTGATGTACAAAGAAATTTCTCATAGCTCCCAAAGGAGCCCCTCACAGAGGTGGGATGTAGGATAGGATTGGAGAAGAAAGTCCAAGTGGAGAGGAAACGGCGAGCGGGATGGATTATCTTTCCATGGTGTGGCATCTCCACTCGTCGCTGAGGAAGCAGTGGATGCTCTTACCACTGAAGTTCAGAACCATCTTGGTGTCCTTTATTCACTAGTCTGTCCACACGTTTACTCATTCGGTTTGTGTTTTCACCTGCTACTCCCAGGAGGTCTACCTCTTGTAGCTGCAGAATGAGCAAAAGCAGACACAATCCTCGCCTCTTTGGGAACCCAAGAGTTCAGAGAGTAAGAGAGATCTTACAGCTGTGATACTACTGCAAAGGAGAGACTGATGACGTGTGAGTTTACTTGGTGTGAAGGGAGGAGAAACCTGTAGGAGGACAGCGTCAGGAAAAGCTTCCCCGCGAAAGGAACTTTGACCTCGGGGCTTGAAGAGTCAAAGCGAACTGGATGAACAAGGCTGAGCATGAGGGTCGGCGAGGAGCAATGTACAAAATGCAGTCATCAGTTCCCAGGCCTCTTCTCCCTTAGCCTCGCCCCCAGCCCTCTGCCCATGGCAAGTGAAGATTTGAGGAAGAAAATTGTTCTTCTGGGTCTGAATATTTTTGTATAATTGCTTAGTAATTAGCTGAAGTCCTTTGACTCATTAGGAGCTAAATACAGAACCCCCTCACCCCACCTCAAAATCAAACACTACAATGATATGCAAGTATTTCTATAATTATATCTGCCTTCCTCCCACCCTCATATGAACATATATTTTCTGTCAGTACACGCATTCAGCTTAACCATTTTAGGCAATATTCAGCTTATCATTTATTAAATTAAAAAGTACTTATTCTTCTAATACCTTTTTGTTTTTTTCTGTTACTGGAGATTGAACCTGGGACTTCTGCACTGAGTTATATCCCCAGCCCTTGTTTATTTTTTCATTTTGAGAGAAGTTCTCACTAAGTTGCCCAGGCTGCCTTTAAATGTGTAATCCTCCTGCCTCAGTCTCCCAGAATCCTGGGATTATGGATGCGTGTCCCCATGCCCAGCTTTAAATTTCTTTCATTTTTGAAAATTATATTTATTTTTTAACTGATACATTGTTGGGTATCTCCTGATCATAACATGCAAAAAGACCTACTATGTGGCCAAAACATTTACTTTATGAATCTCTGTATCATAAGACATTCTGATTTAGGTTTTTAGTATAGTATAGTTTGGGTTTTTTTTTTTTTTTTTTTTTTTGCATGAATGCTTTTGATTCATCTTTAGTCAAGAAAGTACCTGAAAGTACCTGGGAGTCACAGAGAAAAGTGACTTGGAAATCACACTTTGTGACAGAGTGGTAAGAAATGTCTCAAGAGACCACTAGCTCTTTACCTGTAGAAAAACTGCTGGTAGTTCTTCTTTATGCCTTAAAACCTGTATAGGCAGCACTATTGAGAAATTCTTGGTGAGGCTAAGACTTGGTGAAGAAGTTCATTCTGGAATTTCATTTTAAGAATTGCAGAATATTCTGTTGATTAATTTAAAGTTAGCAATTGTATTATCGCCATTTCTACTATAATTGATATCCAAAATTTGTACTAAGTGTGGAACAAACACTGGAATTTGAAAATACCCTGTATGGCATATGTACTGCACTATTACCTATCTTTTCTGCCCTGTACCCATACCTGACTGGTTTTTATCTGTGTTAACTTCCCCTCTAAATTTCAATCCAAGATCCAAGTAACAACCTATACAACTTTTTCAAATAGTACTTTTTAAAGGTATAATCTACTTTCAAGAAAATGCACAAATGTTATGTGTACAGTGCAAATAACGTTGACAAATGTACAAACTCATTTAACAACCATCTAGCTTAAGATGTGGAGCATCGCTCTAAATAATTCAGTCTTGCTCTGTTCCACCGTAGCCCCATGGCTGTAAAAGCACTACCTTCTGATGTCTAGGGCCATATGTAATACCGTGCAGTATGTAGTCTTGTGGGTCTGTGTCTGAGTTTAGCTACTTACAGTCGAGATCTGAATTTTGGAGTAGGGATGTAGTTCAGTGATAGATCCCTTGCCTAGGGAGTATGAGGTCCAGGATTTGATCTCCAGCCCTACAAAAAAGACAGACAGACAGACAGACTTGGGGGGGGGAAGGGGGAGAGAGAGAGAAAGGAGGGAGACAGATAGGGAGGGAGGGAGGGAAAAACAGAATTTTGAGGAGTTTTGAAGGGCTAAGGGTGACCTAGGGCTTCTGTAACATTGCATGGATACATGGATATGCAACTTCTACCCAAACACTGTCCGAACAGAGGAAATACCTGTTAGGTTGAAAGTTTCTGATCATAGCAAGGTGCTGTTCTGGGCAGGGACTCTTGTCTAGTTAGCTACACAATATCTAAGAAAACCATCTTAAGGCAAATTAAAAATAGAAATAAAATTGCAGGCAATAGAAGATATGTCTAACCTTCTTAAAAATAAGTTCATCTTAAGTATATTTCAAGTGCAAAAAGAAAAGCCTAATTATAAATTATTCTTATCCATTTATTAAGGCTGCTCCCTGAAGGGCCAGTTCTAGGTAATGCTTCATTAACCTTGTATCCATTACTTGTTCTTGAATTTCAAAAATTGATTTTTTCTGTATTTTTCTTCATTCAGTCAGGCCCTCCTCATTTATACGAATCAGTAAGTTGTCCAGTATAATGGAATTCTGGAAATTCATCCTAAGAGTTATGAAAGGGAGGGAAGACAAAAGGAAAAAGCGAAGGTACCGAGGGGTCCATAGGAGCTGCTGGTTGAGGATACTTTTCTTATGTTAATAAATCATATCCTATCAGTGAATTGTGATACACAGACTCTACTACATCCAGTGCGGTACTTGTGCAAATACTTTAGTAATTAAGCATAGACTGGATTCTGAAAGTTCGTTTCTCAGTTCAGCATGGACATTAAAATCCAAAATCTGTTCTTGTTCCAACACCCCATGCTGCATAATTCCTCTTTCACTGGAAACACATGCTCAAAACTGAGCACAGTGCTCTTTTCTTAAAACCTGGGAAAGTCAAATGAAGGAAAGTGATTTGGCAATCATGAAGCAGATAGTCTCCCACTCACAGAGGCAGACACTGCCATTTTATGTATGAATAATGGAAAAACATGATGTTAATGATTCTTAGCCACTATAAGTACCATCAGCATAGCTTTTAAATATGTTCTGTAAGGCACAAGAAAGCCCCTACCTGTGTATCATTCCAGATATAGGATGGTAATTAATACAGGAATATGAAATGAAGCCTTATATTCATTGGAGATTCATTTATTGAGGTAAGAAAGATATGGGTTGCCCCTGCTTCTCTAACGAAATCTCAGATTAAAGTGAAGACAGTAGCGCTGGCATTTTAACCAGCTGAGGAAAATGTGAGGGCCGAGCTATCAAATGGAATGCAGTCATTGAGCACGGTCCATGGTCCTCAACAGAGCAGGTAGCTGAGGATAAGATCATTACAGATTTCCACCACCATCTACCAGAAGCCTGGCCCCGTGTGCTGTACTGATAGCTTAGATGTTGAAGAGTCATATAATCCTTTGACAAAGAAAGTAGATCTGGTTATCTATCTTGCGTTCATTCATTTGCCCATCTAAATGGTCCTGCAGTCAATATTTATAAAGTACTTACTCTATGCCAGGCAATGATTTAGACATCAAGGGTGTACGGTAGGGAAGAGGAGAGATCAGACCCAGGAAAACTATCTTTTCCTGCAAGGAAGAAGATGCTTCTGTGGTCTGAGAGTTTGTGGGACAAGCTGGAGACTCAGAGTCCCAGCGATCCCCAGTGAGATGTAGAGGAACCACAAAAAACTGTGCCACCCAGAGGGTGCTGAGTGGGGTGCAGATGAGACAGAATCATCATGGCCATGTTAGTACTCAAGATTTCACAGTGATTAACTCACAAATTGATTTTAATATATAGGCACGTGCTTCCAACATAGGTTTCCATGTTTAGTGTAGAAGTTGAAAAATAAAAATAGCAGCAACAAAACAGAAGTGTAAGGAGAAAAATTCCCATTCCTTTCAAGCAGTGCTAAATATTAAAAGCCTTCATAATCTAAAATGTGGAAAGATCACTATGCTCACATACTCTAATCACAACTATAATGCATTATTAATAAGATTAGAGAATTCACTTAATGAAAAATCAATGTTTAGTTATTTATATGGATTTGGCAATTCTGAAAATTCAATGGATCATGAGAAAAATGAACCTCTCTGGGGCTTTGGCAGGTGGGAGGGGAAAGCTGCTGGAGTGTGTGTGCGTGTGTGCGTGTGTGTGTGTGTGTGTGTGTGTTTATTTTGTAAATTTCTCTCTACAGGATACCTAAGCCTAGGTCAATTTTGTAAATATCTCCATACTGCTTAACAGTTAGGACACTTGATTTCCTCCTCAAGTGCAAATCAGGATGAGAATAACATTTTGAATGTGTCTCTGTGTTTTCAAGGGTATTTTGGACAAAGAGTATTGGCCAGGGAATCTTTTTTTTTTTCTTTTTATCTTTTCATCTAGCAGCAGTGACCTGATTAAATATTTATAAGTCCACTTAGGTAAAGTTAAACAGAGCAGGAGGTGCACTTAAGAAGTAAAACCAAGGGTCAAACTTTAGGGTCTGCTAAATGATACAAGGTGTTGGAACTTCACAATTTTTCGTTGACACTATTTATAAGCCAGGGTTGATTGGTTCGTATGATAAGTGAAAGTTGCTTTGCGAGATGTATTAATCCATGTTCACACGGATGGATGGAGCGAGAAACGTAAATATATTAGAAAATATCCTCTTATCCCATGTGTAGACAGGAAAAAGGAACCAATTGTAGAACAATTATGGAAGAAACTTAACCATAACAGGCAGACTATTCAATTATAATTAGTATTGAGTATTCATAAATGTTTTCAAGGTTTGCATTTATTTGGGTTTGAAATGTCATAAGTATTTATCCGCCTGGTAATATTCTAGTTAATTTGATTTTGGTGTTGAAAAGGCCAAGTTCAGGTAATCAATCTCAATTAGGCTGGTTAGTTTCATTCTAAAAAAAAACTGTAACGAGGGGACACAGTTTACTCCAACCCTAACTGACCACCTTGCACCTTCAGGCACAGAGAGATCTTGAAGAGCAGACCTCAGGGAAATAGCACCACAGCCGTCAGAAAAGCTAACTTAATTTTCTTATCTTCCAAACAATCACTTGTGTTGTTGTCAAGTGGACAGAGCTCTGAAGGAAAATCAACTCTGGTATTTATTGCTGATACTGAATTAAATGTGGTGAAATTCAGAAGGTTCCATAGAAATGAGGAGGAATGAACTTGCCTTTTTGCTGGGGAGCCGTTGGAGGAAGCAGAGTTTTCTTTCAGAAACTGTATTTCTTTAACTCGTTCAAGTCCTTATTGCAAATCGGGATTGGATAACAGTTTTTGTTAGTTTTTTTCCTAAGGTATCAGTACATTTGCTTGAAACCTTGTGATACTGTGTATGAATGGTCATCCTTAAGATGAAAGTCAAAATAGTGATTAATTTTAGAATGGGATAATACCTCAGACAGAGTCCACAGGCAACTTCTGAGACACGCTCAGTGTTCAGTATTGTAACCTGGGTGGAGGCACTCAGGCATGTTACCTTTGGGACACTTCGATGACTTTCGATTTTTGCACATGGCATTCCACTTCTTTTATACTCTGCTTTTAGTGTTTACGAAAGGAATGTATTTAAAAAGTTGGATTCCTGTTTTCATTCCTATAAATGAAGCTGTCACACAAACTCTGAAATTTTATTTGCACCCTGGCTCTATCGTTTCCTTTTTATGAAGACAAAATATTCCAAATTTGATATTTCTTTCATGCATTTTTACCTACCTTTTTTCCTTGACATTGTTTCTGTAGTATAAAACTTACCTGCAACTTTCAATGTATTAGACTATTTAAAACCTTCCTGGCTGGGATTACAAAATCACTTTGAGTAAATGGCTTCTGCACTTCCAGCTGCTTTCAGACATAAGTCTTGGCTGGGACTTACCTTCGCTTCACCCTTTCCTGTGCAACAGATATCCTTATTGTCCTCCAGTAGGGTGGACTATTCAGGGTAAGCATCATCTTTCCTTGCAAGATGTGTTTTTTAAATCTACCTGATTCTCCCAGCATTAGCTGGTCCGTTACATTCTCTACAATTCTGAAATCTGATGTCTTGGGGTATTAATTGCATTTTTATGAAAAAATGGCCCTGATTAGCAATAATATGGCCAGCTGTGGGCTGCAGTGTTAATATACACCTAATGATTCAATTTGCTGGCAAAGCCGATAATGATGGTAGAGCATAGTAGATTCAGAAAACTATGGCTGACATTTGAATTTCTCATCAAGTCGACTCTTGACCCTTATCTCTAGCAGCCTGCCTTTAACTTTTATTAAAGAGGGGGACAAGCATCTTCTGTTGCTCGTTTAGACTTGTATCAGGTGATTTAACTTTGCGATTTTAAAGGGCTGCTCTCCAGTAATAGTTATTTCTTTTTAACCAAGAACATGTATTGGTACATTGTACATATAATGATCACATTCATCATGTTTGTTTTGTACCTGTACATGGTGCCTCTTAGTTCTCCCCCCTCTTCCCCACCCCTCCCATCCATTCCCTCCATCCCTATTTACAGCAGGTTTATTCACATTTCTCCATGATTTCCCTTTCCCCTTTCTTTCCATTTTTTCCCTTCCTGCTTTTCCCCCTTCCCTCTTTCTAGTACTCCTCTCCTTTGTATATTATATTCCTTTTATATAATATCTGTTACACCTCTTTGTCCTTATTTACAGTTATGGTTTCTCATATCAGAGAAACAATTCGATGTGTGCTCATGAGTGTCTGATTTATTTCACTTAATAGTATATTCTCAAGGAACATCCATTTGCATACAAATGACTCGAGTTTATCCTTCTTTATGGCTATGTAGTACTCCATTGTGTAGAAAAGCCACATTTTCTTTAGCCATTCATAGGTTGTTGGGCATTTAGGCTGCTTCCAAGACTTAGCTATTACAAATTGTGTTGCTATGAACATGGTTGTGCATATATCTCTGTGGTATGATGATTTTAATTCTTCTGGGAAGATCCCCAGTAGGGGACTAGTTGGATCAAATGGAACCTCTCGTTGTACTTTTATGAGGCATCTCCATATTGATTTCCACAGTGTCTGGACCATTCTACATTCCCACCAACAGTGGAGGAGGGTTTCTTTCTCCCCACAGCCCCTCCAGCATTTGTTATTGGTTGATTTTTTGATATACAAGGTTCTTTCTGGAGTGAGGTGAAATCTTAACGTTGTTTTCATTTGCATCTCTCGAATGACTAGTGATGTTGAACACTTTTTCATATATTTATTTGCCATTTTTAGTTCTTCATCTTAGAAATGTTTATTCATTTCATTTGCCCATTTTTTGATTGGGTCTTTAAATTTGGGAGGTTTAATTTTTTTGAGTTCTTTATATATTCTAGATGTTAGACCTTTGTCTGATGGATAGCTAGCAAAAATTTTTTCCCAGTCTGTGGGTCTTCACCCTGCTCTATTGGTGATTTCTTTTGCTGTGCAAAAGCTTTTTAATAACATGTGATCCCAAGCACTGATTCTTTGTATTGTTTCCCGTGCAGTCTGGGTTCTGTCCATAAATTTTTTCCCTACCCCTATGTCTTCGAGGGTTCTTCCTATTCTATTCTCCAGTAAATTTAGTGTTTCTGTTTTAATGTTTAAATCTTTGACCCACTTTGATCTTAGTTTAGTACATGGTGAGAGACATGTATCTAGTTTTAGTTTTTGGCATGTGGCCAGCCAATTTGTCCAGAACCATTTGTTAAAGAGCTTATCTTTCTTCCAGTGAGGGTGTTTGGCTCCTTTGTCAAAGATGAGGTATTTGAGTGCGTTTGGAGTTGTTTCTGCATTCTCCACTCTATTCCATTGATCCTCAGGTCTGTCTTTTTGCCAGTACCATGCTGTTTTTTATCACTGTAGCTTTATAGTATAGCTTTAGATCGAGGACTGTGATGCCCCTTCCCTTTCCCCTGTTGCTTAGGATTGTTTTTGCTATTCTGGGTCTCTTCTAGTTCCAGGTGAAATTCATGATTGTCCTTTCTAATTCTTTGAAGTATGTTGGTGGTATCTTGATTGGAATTGCATTAAATCTGTATAGTAATTTAGGAAGTATAGCCATTTTCATTGTGTTGGTTCTTCTTACCCAGGAACATGGGATATCTTTCTGTTTTCTGATATCCCTTTCAATTTCCTTTTTTAGAGTGCTGTAGTTTTTGATGTAAAGATCTTTTACTTCCTTTTTTAGATAGATTCCTAAGTATTTTATTATTTTGTGTGCAATTGTGAAAGGTATATCTTCTGTTATTTCTTTTTTGGTGGGTTTGTGTATAGGGATGCTATTGACTTTTGGGTGTTGACTTTGTATCCGGCAACACAACTGAACTTCGTTATTAAATCTAGAAGCTTTCTGGTGGAGTTTTTTTGGGTCTTCTATGTAGAGTATCATGTCATCCACAAATAGCGATATTTTAACATCTTCTTTTCCTATCTTTATCCCTTTAATTTCTTTTTATTGTCTAATTGGTCTGGCTAATGTTTCTAGATCTCTCCAGTAATAGTTAAATCTTGGGCTGTACTATCAAACACAGGTGGGTGATGTCAGACACCCCTGGATATGCCTTCCTGTTCAGCTACCCTAGCCAGGGGAGACTTGACAAGGAAATTTCGTCTTTTTTCAGTCTGAGATTTCTTATACAGACAGTGGGTATAATTATATCTTTCTCACTGGCTAGTGAAAAAAAATGAAATGAGATTATGGATATAAATACCTTAGATAGTGCCTTATATACATTCCTTGTGGTCATTTTTTTTTTCTCAGTAAGTTTCAGCTTAGTCACTTCACATCAGAAATTAAGATGGGACTTAGAGTAAAAGTTCTGTTTTGTCTTTCTAAACATACACATTAAAATAAATGTGTGAACTGTATGGTTATATAAAATTTAAATCCAAATAAAGATTTCATGGGATCAAGGTCAAAATACTGGTTTCCTCTGTGAAGCATCATGTAATATGGAAGAAGCATTGAGGCTTTCTGTGGTGTTAAAAGTGTTCACTTTCTTGATCTGACTATAACTGTTCAATTTTATTTATTAAAATGCCATTGAGCTGCATGCTTAATATCTAAGCATAATATTGCAATTTTGTTGTAGCTCAATAAAAAAGAAAGAAGGACCTTCAAAAATTAATATTTCTCAGATATACTAAGGAAATATAAACTCATACAGACCTCTGGGAAATAAAGAAACCATGACAATGCTCAATAATCTTGCCTTTAGTCTCTCAATTAAATGTTCCAATAGCGAAATATTCCAGTAACAGATAAAGGATTATTTGTGTGAAGGTGTGCATTGACACCAGGCCAGACACTGAGGCCAGGGAGGTGATATGTCTAACCCAAGGGCATGCCTGGCCAAAACCAGATCAACTCTAAGTCTCTTGTCATGAGAATTAAAAAGGCTAAAAGTGGTGTGACAGTATCCAGAAAACTTGAAAAGGATACTTCCTATTTGCTGTTAAACAGTGTAAAATGTGAGCTAAGAAGAATTGAGGAGAAGCTGCTAACAGTAGGATGCTTGGACAGTGACAAAGTGTGTACGGGCCACCCAGCGGCCTCCTGGTGGTCTTCATCAGGGACGAGTGGGTGCTGTGCACTTCCCATTCCCTCAGTAAGGGTCCCCATCACATCTCAAAATCAGACACTTGATACTTATTTTTAACTAAAATATTTGGACTTATTGTTCTTGTTGTATTCTATGGATTGTGTTATCATTGAGAAATGTATGTAATACTTCGATGCGGTGGTACCCATCTCTCATCCCAACTACTTGTGAGCCCACAGTAAGCCTGGAAAAAATAGTGAAATCCAGAGAGAGAGAGAGAGAGAGAGAGAGAGAGAGAGAGAGAGAGACAGAAACAGAGACAGAGACAGAGGAGAGAAATTAATTATGTCCACTTCCCCTTTTCTAAAACATGTGCAAAGGTGTCCCTCTGTGTTCTTTATGGCATTATTAAGTTTTGTATCTCTATAAGAAATAGACAAGTTTATTTTTTTAGCATGTTATTTTACATGTATTTTACGCCACCTCCTCCAAGAAGGTATGAACAGCGACACCTCCCCCACAACCTTCAACATACGCCCAAGGAACATTTATTTGTAGGGATTTTATATAGCTCTCTTACCTCCTGGGATGTGTTTTTTACAAAGAAAGAGAAGTTCCTTCTTTTAAAAGTGCCATTTCTATGGCCTTCAACTAGGTATTGACAGATTTTTTTGGGTCAGACTCTGGGTTTCTGTTTCTAGTACTGCGGATTGCCTTTCATGTACTACGCAGGTGGTCTACTGCTGAGGTATGTCCCCAGCCCTGTGGTCAGTCTCTTAATAGGGTCTGAACAAATGACAAGCAGATGGTTGTATTTTTGGCTGTCAATGATATTTGACTTATCAATAGGTCATATATGCATTGTTTTGCAGTCAGAGAATTCTAAGGGAATCAATATCCTAGTCTCTTTCACATTCTTTTTCTCCAGCCTTCTTATTCCCAGAAGTATTTTCATGAGATTCGGTACGGATAATACATGCAATGCTACAGTGATAAGCTTCCGCTTATCCATGTCTCTCATCCATCCTGTTTACTTCCCCTCAAACAATGCTCTTAATTTTGCATTTACTTTAAAATATGCTATTTTGAACTTATCTATATATTTAAGCATGTATCCTTTGTCCTGTATTTATACAAATGTTTGGCATTTTGTACACTGTATTTTAAACTTTCATTTTCACTAACAATGTCTTTCAAGGTCTTTAACTATCCTTTTATAAACAGCTTCGGCAGTGTTTTGTTTAGTTCCATTGAATTGGATTGCATGGAAGAATCATACGATATTCAGTCAACCCCTTAGCGATAAGCTTTAGAATGTTTCTATGTTTCACCCCTGGAGATAGTTCTTCAGTGAGCAAGCTCATCTGTACATCATTATGCATGCATGGGGCTGTTTTCATAGTATTCATGCTTAAAAGGGTATATGCTTTGGGAATTTTAGTAGGTCTTCGTCAGTTTACTCTGCAGAACAATTCTGTGGCAACACAGGATGTTAACAGAACCCTTGACACTACCTTTATGCTGCTGCAAAAATTTCATCCTGACACATTTGCTCATTTCCAAAAGAAGTAAAGACTATACTGAATTTTATTTATGACTTCTCTGTTTTCCTTATGGTTCTTCTGAATACGTACATACTTTTAAACTGTGTGTGTATTCCTAAATAGCGTGTGATTTTTGAACATCTGTGACTGGAATCATATTGTACAAACTGTGTAATAATCATCTTTTCTTCAGATCATTGTATTTTTGAGATCATTCGTGTTGAGGTCTAGAGTAGTAGTTTTGATTCTTTTCCTTTCTTTCATTTTCTGTTGTGTGGTGTGCCATTGTAAGAATACAGTACAATTCCTTTATCCACGCCAGTGGTATATATTTTGTGCTAATTAATTTTTTGAAATTGCAAACGATGGTGTTATGAACACTTTTGTCAGTACCTCCTATTGCACATGATTTCCAGAGTTGTGTAACTCTTGGAGGATAACTAAGTTTAGAATTCCTGCATTTTATACTGTGGATATTTTCACCGTATCTATGCTCTTATAAACTATTAAAGTAATAAAATGGGTCTGAGTTGTGTTAGTCTATATTTTTACTGAAACAAGTAGTGTCAAGCTTTTCAGTCCAGTGAATATGAAATCATATCTTATGGTAGTTAAAATGTTCATGCTCTTGATAACTAAGACAGTCGAGCATATTTGCTAATATTTATTCAGATTTTTACTTCTTTGAACTGTTACTTCAACTATCTGGCCTTTGTCTCTATTCTTTCTTTCTTTCTTTCTTTCTTTCTTTCTTTCTTTTCTTATTAATCTACAAAGTATTCCTTACACTATGCTTTTAATTTAGGTACATTTCCATTATATTTTTGAAACTGTGAAATTAGATGCAGCACTCCCTAATTTCAAGGATGTTTTACTCTCTAATATGAATACTTACGGTCCTTTATTCTCTTCTTATTTTAAGTTGATATTAAAAGTTTCAATGCATATTATCTGTGTTATAATTCATTTTAAAATCTTTTTTTTTTTTTTTTGTGGTGCCGGGGATCAAACTCAGGGCCTTGTGCTTGCAAGGCAAGCACTCTAATCACTGAGCTAAACCCCCAGCCTATAATTCATTTTAAACATAGCCTGATTTCCACTATTTCTCCTTGGACTGTTGAATTATTTGGAAATGTAGGGTTATAAAAGAATTGCACAAGAAATAATACCAATAATCAACAGATGGGGCTATATCAAATTAAAACCTTCTGTCCAGCAAAGAGAACAACAGAGTAAAGTGACAACTTACAGAATGGGAAAATTTTTGCTAGCTGCTCCTCAGAGACTAATATCTAATATATATAAAGAACTCAAAATAGTTGGACCCCTCAATTAAGTAACCTAATCAAAAATGAGCAAGTGAAATGAATATACACTTTTCGGAAGAAGAAGTACAAACGGCCAATAAATACGTGAAAATATGTTCAACATCACTGGCCATTAGAGAAATGCAAAGTAAAACGACATTGAAATTCTGTCTTACTCTAAAAAGAATGGGTATCATTATGAAATCAAATAATAGGAAATGTAAATGAGGCTGTGAGTAAGAAGAACACTTCTGCATTATTGGTAGGAATATAAAGTAGTACAACCATTATGAAAATCCCTACGGTGATTTCTCAAAAAACTAGAACTAGAAATTCCATTTGATCCAGCTATTCCCCTTCTTGGTATTTTCCCAAAAGAGTTAAAGACATTATTTACAGTGATCTATGCATACCCATGTTTACAGCATCACAATTCATAATAACTGAATCTTAGACGTGGCCTATATGTCCATCAACAGATGAATGGATAAAGGCAATTTTGGTATTTATACACAGTAGAATACTACTTTGCCATAAAGAAACATAAACTTGAGTCATTTGTAGGAAAATGAATGCATTTTGATATCATAATGCTATGTGGAATAAATCAGATGTACAAGCTTAATTATCTCCTGGTTTCTGTAATGTGAGAAACCTGACATGTAAATAAAGAGCAAAACAAAAGACTGGTAATAGGAAGTAGAGAGACAGATCTTTTTCAAGTAAGAAGGTGTCTTAGTTACTTTTCTCTCACTGCTGAGACAAAATACTTGACACCCAAAGTTAGAGGAGGAAAGGTTTATTTAGTTCACAGTTTATAGAGGTTTCAGTCCATAATCGGCTGGATCCAAGGCAGGGTAGCCTGGCAGACAGGCTGAAGGCAGCAAGTCAAGCAAGGACCCAGGCAGCTTTCTGCCCCTTGTGTCTTCTCCAGGCTGCCAGGATTAGGATGGTGCCAAACCAATCAGTTGATTAATTTAGTAATCACACTCCCTAATCCCAACATTGCCTGCCCTAGATTCAGCCACCTCTGAAAAAGCCCCACCTATGACCATATGAGGCTTTAGGGGGACATCTAGACTCAATCCATAACAGAAGGGGATCAAAAGATGGAAGGAGGGAGGAGGGAGGAGAGTGGAGGGGAAGGATGTAAAAAAGAGTTGAGATGTATCATGTACTTGGACCAGCTCCCCACAAGGAACGTAATCATTATACTGCAAACATCTACTAATGAAAAATAATACTGAAAAAAGGGATGGTGCATTCTTTGTAATTTTTTGATTATTGATTTAATTTTCTTGTCATCAGAGAATGTGTCCAGCATGATACCAGTATAGTATTTTGGTATTCGGTTACCTTTATTGCTAAGATGTGTTCAGGTTTAACAAATGGTCACATGTGTTCAAATTACCCACAGAATCAAAATTATAAATCATGATTCTCAACTCTTTTGTATCTTTACTATTTCATGGTTAATATTATGAACACTTTCAGATTTTGTATTCAAACATTTGGTTTGTTCTGATGTGAAGGTTGTTATCCAACTTTTTTTCCCAGATCCAAGGTGTAACAATCACTTTTATTGAATAATTCATCTTTTTTCGCTATTAATTTGTCATGGCAACTCCAGGGTATACGAAATCATTGTGTTTTTTGTTTGCAAATGGATCTCTTTCCTGTTCTATTGATCTGTCTATTCATGCAATGATGGGAGTTGTGATTAGGTGACAGTCAGTAATCAAAATTAAAGCTAGGTTTAGATGTAATAAACTGACGTGCCCAAGTTCAGAAAATTGAAGGCAATCTAAGGGAGAAAGACTTTAGAAAAAAGATCATGATGTTTTTGGCTAAAGGAGAATGTTCAAATAAGAAATGCAAATGGAAATTTCAACAGAGGGACGTACACATTGTTAATTATTACTTAAACCTGTGTAAGGAAAGAAAGTAGTTCTTTGCTCTGTGAAAGACATTCTATTCAGAAGATAAATGTCATAGTAATCATACTTGTAATACTTACTCCTGTCTCCAAAGAAAAGCGTGAATATATACTCAGTACATATGTTATGGTATTTTGTCTCTAGTCTAAACCAGGGAGGCTAAGGAAATATATTTTTAAATAAAAAGTGTGACATAATCATTGCAATTGATATTTGATTGTAGAGTATATACATATACATGTGTTTACCTAAAACACTCTGCTATGCTAGTAAATTACACCAGACTTCTATGTTTGTACATGTAGTATATTGTCTGAGATACGTGCTCACACATATTAAAGCTCATGTATAAAATTTCACCAATGTTTTCTCTACTTCTACGCCTGCTGTCTTTATGAATTAAAAAATAACAATTCTGACTACTTTAGGAGGTAGAAAGGAAAGAGTGGTAAATAAACAGTTTACTGAAATTTCATAAATTCCTCCCAATTAAAAATACATAATACATATCTTGAAAATATTTGGATGTTAGATTAGAAACAAACTTATTTACACTTATGCAAGATTTTAGCTGCGACTTTCTTAAAGTATAGATCATTTTGTTTTATAACTTTTGTCTTAATTTCCTTTCATAGTGTTAACAAACTAGAAATGAAGGTATTATACAGAGTAATGTAAAAATAGTAGTAAATATAATGCTGAAATCTGTTCTGCAGGGCTTTACTTAACCTAGTATCTGAAGTCTGAGGAACAGGTATGTTAGAGTAGGGAAAGTCCTTTTAGCTTCCTTGGGATGTTAGTACTTTTTCCTTCTTTTGACTGCTCTATTGGAAATATCAGCTCCTTCAAAAAAGCTTTTTTATCAGGTACTAAGTATGCAGGCACAGCGTAATCTTGGCCATTAAAAGGCAGGTCAGGCACACGTTTTGGTTGCTAAGCAGCTGCTGGGAAAGCATTTCCTTCCACCCTGAGACTTACTCCACCTGTGTTTAGCAGCAACCTTCCCATACTTCCCAGGGGAGCTGCTAGAGCGGTTCTCATGGGCTTTTCTTTGTTTTCCATTTCTCTGTCATAAGCACTGCATTTGTTTGTCAGCTTTGATCAGGGACATTTCGGAAAGCTAAATACGGTAGATTTTTTTAACTGATTCTGAAGATTCACATTAAACAGACCTAGAGGAAAGCCATAAAGCCACTGTGGAATTTAAGAGTGTGGATGAGAATAAATGAAAGGCAAGCCCCATTACAACTCCAGTTCGTGAAATTTGTTCAGAACACTTTGAGAAACTAGGAAAGAAGAGGTGGAAGATGGGAAGGAAGGAAGGAAGGGGGGAAGGGAATGAAAGGGAAGGGAAGGGGAAGAGAAGGGAGGGAAGGAAGGAGAAAGGGATGAGTGGAAAGACAGAAGGTACTTTTTTATCACTTTTGAAAAACATTATGTGTAGATGTGAATTGTTACGGATGATTCCTTGTGTAATGGACTTCTTTTTTTGGAGGGGGGTGCTGGGGATTGAACTCGGGGCTTTGTGCTTGCTGGGCAAGGACTCTACCACTTGAGCTAAATCCCCAACCCCAACAGACATTTTATGAAGTCATTATATATTTACCTCTCTGGCTGTTCAGAACTTTGTCAGTGCCTCGGGCAGCCCTTTAGCCATCACCCTGGAGTAGGAGTGGAGAGAAGGGAGCAGGCTGTCGGCGTGGCTGTTTGAATGGGGAGAGGCGGGCGAGGGATGGGCTTTTATGGAGACGGCAAAGGCAAAAGAAGGCTGCAATTAAGTATCCATCCTGATGAGTACAGCCGAAGATTGGGATCCTGTGCATCTTCATCTGTGTTCGTGAAGTAACACCTCCAGCGTCCTCACACCGGCGCTTGGCTGCGGGTCGTGTTGAAAGTTTGGCCTCTTGCTTTCCAAACTCAGCTGTCGTCCTTCCCTGTGAAGGGCTGAACCACGTAGAAAAGAAAAACAGCGGTATGGAAAAGTATCCCCACCTCCCTTCTCTGGGCTGAAATGCAATTCTTTTCCAGAAGTAAGTTTTTAGAATTTTAAATTAAAAAAAAAAGGATGGAGTCAATCTAGAATTTCTTTGCAGATCATTTTATGGGAGAATAGAGTCTCAGAAAATAGAGTTTATTAGCAGAACGAAATGATTCGGTGATAATATCCTAAGTACATCATAGGGTTGAAATTAATTATAATATCTTAATACGTTGAATATATCTACATCTGTAGTAAATGTGTTGCCCTGTATTTACAAGACTGTTAACCCTTCTGGGGATGGACATTTAGCAGTATCTGTCAGAAGCTATATCAAACTCAGGCTTTGTAAAAGTGATTCCATCTTAATGGGAAAAAAAGTTAAAAATTGAATGAAATCATGTAGATGAAGATATTTGCAATTATAATGATGTAAAAGGAAATAATATAAGTCTACAGGGCAGGGAATTGGTTAGAGAAGTTGCTCTCAAGAAGAGGGGCAATTTCATCTAACCCGCAAAATGGCAAAATTCACTGTCCCACAACAAAGAATTGCTCAACCTAAATTGTCAATAGTTAGAATGTACTGACTCAGCATTAAAGTGTACAGTCTTTAAAGCGAATTACATAAAGGTTAGGGTTTAACAGGGAGAACTCTTCAATATATGTCTTAGTTACATTTCTCTTGTTGCTGAGACAGAACACCCAACACCCAAAGTTAAGGGAGGAAAGGTTTATTTAGCTCACAGTTTGTAGAGGTTTCAGTCTACAGTCGGCTGGGTCCAAGGCAGGGTGGCAGGGCAGACAGGCAGAAGGCGGCAAGGCAAACAAGAGAAGCAAAAAGGGGCCTAAACAGCTTCTCTCTGCCGCTTATATTTTATCCAGCCCGCTAGGATTAGGATGGTATCAAACCAGTCAGTGGATTGATTTAGTAATCACACGTCCTTATTCCCAGCATCGCACACACTAGATTCAGCCACCTCTGAAAAAGCCCCATCTCTGACTGCATGAGGCTTTTGGGGGGAAATTTAGGAACAAACCATAACAATGTAATTAAAGAGCGAGATGTAAATTTATATCTACATTCTATTCAATGGAAGAGTGAGCCCGAAGCTAGTAAAATTTAAATTTCAGGATCCCTTACGTACACAGGCTCCTTCAAAGGCTCCTAGAGAGGCTGTGGTGCTGTTTCATTTCAGATGACTATAGATTTTTATAATTTTTTTCAATTAAAATCATTTTAATTTTTTCTTCATGTAAATTTTTTCCTCCAGAAATTATTAAAGTTCCAGACACCACTAAACTAGATCCACTTTGATTATCATTTTACTGAAGTAAGATAGAATGCACATGATCAAAGAAAAAAATGTGATGGCAAATTACCAAATGACTACCTGCTTGGTTTGGCTTATGGGCTCACAGGAAAGACCTTTCTCTTCTCCAGTTTCCAAAAGTTTTGCAGAGCATATTATTTTATAATGAACAAAATTTTTATATTGAACAGTTTACTACAGAAATACATAATTAGTTAATTTTTCTTTTTAATGGTTTTGAAAAGTTTTTATTGACAGAATTGTACATCTTTATGGAGTACAATCTGATATTTGAATATATGTGTATTAATGTGTAATGTGTAATAATCAGATCTGGATAATCGGTACACCCATTTATCATTTCATTGTATTGGGAATATTTAAACTCTTGTCTGCTAGCTATTTGGAGATATACAATTAAATGCCATTGACCATCGTGAAGTTACTTTTGTTGGGTTTTGGTTTGATTCGGTTTGGTTTTTGGTTTGAAAAAGAGTTACCTTGTTGCCCAGGCTGGTCTCAACGCCTTGGCTAAAGTGATCCTCTCACCTCAACTTCCAAAGTGGCTGGAACCGCAGGCATGCAGCACTGCCCTGAGTTTGAAATTCTTTTTAAGAGAAAGAAACTCCCTGGACTTACAGGAAGAAAAAAATGTGGAGAAAAACTGCCATAGTAACTCCTTATGAGGTTTTTGTGGCTCATTTTCAGCTTCTCAAGGTGATCTTTTTGAGTTTATACTTAGTCCTCGTCTCATAGCTTTCTGTCACTTGTACTCCTGTTAAACCCAAAGGGGTTGTGTTTCAGTCCCCCACTGCTGTAATAGCAAATTGCCCCAAAACTTAACAGGTGCACTGGGCTCCACTGGTTGGTTCTCATGTGAGATCTCTTGCATGTTCACAGTTAGATGATGACTGCAACCGGAGTCATCTAAGGCTTGATTGGACAAGACACCTCTATGGTCGCTCACATGCCTGGTGTCTCAGGGCATCTGACTGATTCTTCTGTAGACCTCAGTGAGCCTGGACTACCTGTGTGGCAGCTCAGTACTCCTAAGAGGTGAGAACTAGAAAGTGCTGGTCTCTGAATGACTAGATCCCAAACTGGAAGAGCAACCCTTGTGCTGTATTCAACAATTCATCTCCGTCCCTGGCTATCCCTGGTAGGGGTGCAGGGACAGAGTCCTTCTCTCTGTGAGGGAGTATCATGCAGTACAGCAAAAGAATAACTTTTTTTTTGAGTTGGCGGCCTTTTTTGTATACAGGCTACCACAGCAAGAGACATTTGGATTCTGGGATCGCCATAAAGTGGGGAGCATTCTGCAGTGAAGAGGATGCATCCTTCCTGGAAATACGGGTGTGATAGAAATGCCTTCCTACCTACCTGTACATGTTTATGTGCAGAAGCGACCTTATGCCATAACCAGTGAGTCAGTAAAATTCAAAACCTTCTCTGCCTTAAGTTCAAGGGATGTTTCTTAAGAAAAGCAATCAGGATTAAGGACAACAGATATCAGACTTCCATTCCTGTTTCTCGCTAAGTTTAGATGATCTGCAACCTGAAACATCATTTGTCATAGCATTCATAGGCACACCCATTTCTCCTTTCTTAAAGTGAGACCCTTGTCGCTAGTAAGTGAATTCCAGATCTGGCCCCCATTTACAACCCTCTTCCTCTGTCAGTGGTGTCAGTTCTGTTCTTAAACCTGTGCTACATCTTTATACGTGAGAGTCTTTAACATCGTGGGTCTTTAGAAAGGAAATTAGAAGATCCTTACACTGGAATCCAGTGCGGCTTTCCCTTGTTTAATGGTGTGACTGTTCAAGGAATTTTGTTGAATACTACAGATGGGCATCAGAGTGAATAATTACATGTGGGATTCCATTGCATTCTGTGAACAGGGTCTTAAAACCCACCAATACCTGTGTCGAACATCTGGAATAAAAAATGAATGTTTCTGACAACCTGCTGGAGGACATAAAAGTTCTCATTGGAATGCCAATTAGGGTGCTTTAAAAATGCACCAACCTAAAATTCTCCAGTAAAATTTTCTATTATACAAATCAATTGGAATAAAGCAAGGACACCCAGCTGAATGTTTCAAATATTTACTAGAAATAGTATTTTTATATATATTTTAAATTGGTCATCCTGAGTGTTTGGGTTGGGATTTTTTTAACATTTTTTTTTTTTAGAGATACAAACTACTTTCTACTGGAGAAAAGCATCCCATGATTTCTACCCTTTCATGATCACAGAGAGCTTAAGCGAGCAACTAAGGAAATAAATGAAGCAGACCTCATCCAAGGTCACCTGACTCAGCTTCAAATCAGTCAGGATTATTGACTGTTGTCTCTCTTTGCTGGTTAACTCAATTTTTATTCTGCTTCCAAATGTTAGAATGAATGGCCAGGGCTGTTGTTTGCATTTGGGGAATTAATATTCTGTTGGCTCAGTCTCATTTGCAATTAATGAGCAAATAGTGAAGATAATTAATATATGCATATATGCTATAAAGGGATTTGTACAAATATTAGCACAGAAGGAAATTGTCAGGAAGTCCATTCATTAGAAGCACACTCGTCTGCTGCAAGCTAACCAATACTTTACACTGTTTTCCTTTTTTGTTCCATGTTTCTCTGACATATTACCCTTTTATCAAAGATATCAAGCCGTCCAATTTCTTGAGGCCAAAGTATAATGCTCCAGTTCTTTGACTAGAAAATGAAGTAATAAATCAAGACTATCTTAAATTTTCCATTCTCCACTTCAAATCTAATTTCTTAACAACCTTACCTCTAAAGAATATCATCAAATACGTTCATCATACACTTAATTCGCATTTTTATTGTAGTATCTATAACAGAGATGGAATAGAGTATTAATAAATTCATTTGCTTACTTGTTCAATGGAACCATTTGTATGAAAGCTACCACCTGAGGGAAAAAAAAGGCTCCGAGCCGAATGTCCAGTCTTTGGGTTTGCGGGGCCTACAATGAGTGGAGAGAAATTGTCTTATAAAATATATAGTACAGTTAACATATATGAGTAGTAAACAATCTTTTAATATTTTAACTTATTAAATTACGGTACAATACAACAAGCCCAGGTTTAATAATTAAATAAGAAAACATGCATATCTGCTTAGTAACAGTGAAGCTCCATGCTCACAGGCACATGCTTGGAGTAGTGTTATTGGTAATCGGTGGATTGTACTTGCCAAATCTTACAAGCCCATTCGTCCTCCGATGCACAGGGCTCTCAACCCAGTGGTGTGTGGCAGGCACAGGAGGTAGAGTTAACACTGTGCCGCTCTCCCACGTGGTGTTTCATTGTCTCCTGTGCAGCCAGCAAGCACTGCAACATGGGGCAATCAAGTCGTGAAAATAGCACTTCAAAAATCATATAATGATGTTGAAAGTTACGATCCTGTGAAGCCACATGACTAGCTGTCCAGGGCCACAGCTGTCTGTGGGCTGCAGTTTGTGCATGTGTGAAAGTAAAGCAATGCTCTGGGGAAAATAATTCGAAACCATTTGACTCTGATTTTGGACTGAATTCAAATATGCTTATATAAAACGTTTTCCCAGCCTGCACATATTCATTCATATTCATTCATTTGAGGACTGAGCCAGTCACCCGGTTGACACACAGTCACTATTCTACATGCGGTGCCGATACTGGGAACACAAAATTTAAAAAGAATTAATAAGGACTCAGTGGCATGTTTGCTGTTAGAGTGTTGGACCCCACAGCGCCTAAGATTATGCTTCACACAATGGAGATACAGCCTTCCTCCCTCTCTCCCTCCTCACTCCCTTCCTCCCTCCCTTCCCTTCTTCTTCTCTCCTACTTTCCTTCTTCCTTCCCTTCCTTCCTTCAGCCTATCTGTTGTTCTTTCATTTTTCTGCTGTGCAAGTGGGTAACATTAATAAAACATCAAGGCTATTGGGAGTAAACAGAAATAAGAAATTAGACAGTTTAGCTGACTGGGGTTTGAGCAAAGGGCTTTCCGTGTCATGGCAACCCTCCCGGGGTCAGAGGCTTTGTCAGTCAGTCTTACTCCCCAAGGAGCCTCTAGCATTAGTCCAGTGGCTTGACAAAAGCAGTAGTCAATTAGTAATGGATATGATGATAAATGATTCAGTTCACTATAAAGACTTGGTAAATATTTAAAGAGATAAATATGTTTGCCAAGCTTTAAACATGATGTAGTGTGTGTGTGTATATATATATATATATATATATATATATATATATCTCAAAACATCACGTTATTACTCTAAATTTATATAATTTTAGGTATCAATTAAAAATAAATTTAAATAAAAAAATAAAAGATTCAGTATCTTTTCCACACAGGACAACATAGTCATTGAAGCTTAGAAGAATTATGTAAAATTTGCAAGGAAGTATTGAAGATGTATATTATACTCTACTCAAGAAAACAAGAAAGTTTACAGCTCTTAATTTTCATTAATCTGAAAAATCTGTACAGATAAAAGTTCCCACGTAGTGTTGGTGTCTGATGAATGTGCTATTACTTGCTCTTCTCTTGGTTTCTCACTAACCGTCTCCTCTAGAAGCCGGAGTGGGAGGTCTCTCTTCTCTGGCTTTTTGGATGTGGTATAACTTCTATCAAAACATCTTGCCTCCCATTCATAACTCACTCTGCAGTCTGCAGAGGCTTGCAGGTGGCTCAAACCTCACCCAGGTATAAATCACAACACAGAACACTTCTTGCATATTTCAGGAGACAGAAAAGAAAATACCTTGTCAGCCAGCAATCAGTAGCGCATTATATCTCAGAGAGTCTGCCCCTTGTACCTGTCAGCCTGAACGAGTCCTTTCACACAAACCTTCCTGCCAATTTTTGGAGCAGCCAGATGGCTCCCTCCCTCCCGTCTTTCAAGTCGCACTACATGTCTTAGACTTCCTTTAAAATGTTTCCAAACTGCTGGAGCACACCTCTTCCTAGGCCCACATTGAGGAAATGCAGGATCGAGGTTGTGTCAGATATAACTAATGATTAGAATTATTCCCTCCTTCTCCATGTTGTCAACAGTCAGTGAATAAAGGCAGTGTTGTCACACCTACAATCGATCTATTGAAGTTAGGACTTGGTTTTGACTCGTGAAAATATAACCTTTTTCCAGAGCTATTCTAAGCTAGTGATTTAGAGCCCTGATGCCCTATATTTATTTATTTTTTTTACTAATTCTTCCACTGCTCACCAGTGAGGGAAATTATTATTATTACAACGTGTGGTTCTGCACAGCGCAGGTGTGGCAAACACACACACACACACACACACACACACACAAAGAAAGGCACACAGACTCCTCTGTCAAGCCCAAGAGGAGCAGGAACCGTAACTGTCTTCTGCTATCCCTTTCAAGCAGTAGGACTCTCGCCTCAGAAAACTGTGGCTGAATTAAGCATAGATTGTCTGGGAAGCCATATGAATAGAAATGAGGAATGTAGGGTTTGGAGCCACACCCATCTGGGCTGGTATTTGGGCAATGCCATTTAGTAAGTCTATGACTGGTGGCAGGGCACTAACCTTTCCAAACACTGAGGAAGGCTTTCAGCACCACTTGAATATGCTGAGGCAGAAGAGGGTCTTTGACAATGCTGGGGCAGACAAGTAACACGGTAGGAGAAAAGCATGAGGGTGATATGCAAAGGGGAGATAGCACTGGAAGGTTCCCAAGCCCTCTGTGTTTAGTCTTCCACAGTAATCAGCTCTATAAAGCAGTGTGATGACTGATTGGCTGAAAAACCCAGTCAACAAACAGACCAACAAAAATGATGAAATGGGGACATGCTGACTGATGGATGAGAATTCATCGGGATGTATAATTTACTTTTCTTTTGAATAGTTTATACTCTTTTTTTAGTATTAGCTAAGGAAAATACGTTATTTGTCCTATGCTTTGCTTAATGGCTTAACAATCAAGAAGTGTTGAATCAATGCTGACCTCCAGGCCTGTCTCAGATCCAGAAGCTGCAGTGAGTGCAGAGATGGAACTTTCCTTTCAAACTTCCCTCCCTTACTATTTTCAAAGAGTTTGGATCAGATAAAGAGGAACTGAGGTGGCTTCGGCAAGACGCAGAACACAGATGCGACGTCTTTACCCAGCTGTGAGTAGTTTTTCTCCCAATCAGAGGTAGAGCCGTGAACAGACTGCACCCGCATTCTGTGCCAGAGCCCAGGACACTCCGCCAATTCAGGTGCTCACGTATTCGACTCACACGATGGCCTCGGATGTCTGTCCTTCCTCGTGGTCTGCCCTGCTCTCTCTGACTAGCCAGGTAAATGGCCCAGAGGTGGATGGTTCCCTAGGCTCCCGAGTTTGTGTGGCCTGTCCCTTTGAAGACACGAACTTGGCTGTGTGACAGTCTGTGGGTACCTCCGCACCCCCAGGTAGCCTTCGCTTTAGCAGAAAGGGCAGAGGTCCTTGAACTCAGCCAGTGACACACAGAAGCAGCTGTCCCTGGGAAGATTGGCAGTGGGCTGGTGAGCGTGAGGTCTCCACATTTTACACTTTAACTGCCCACTCTTACAAGAAGTCTCCCTGGGTGTTGTGTTGATTTGCTTAAGATCCCTCATGGCTTTGAATGGTCTAAGAGCTTTCTTTTCTGCAATTCGCACCACACAACTGTTTTGAAATCACATGGGTAGAGGCTGTTAACTAGAAATTGTTGAGAACAGGGAAAAAAAAGAAAGAGTAGCACTTAAGGAAAGAAATGGAAGCGCTTCAGTGACATTTGCATAATTGCCTTTCTTTCTCATTTAGTTGGGAAAAGTTATTTTTCAGATTCTAGGGAATTACTGTTTCCCATACACATCACATAATAATATGCTTTAAACAGAGGATCCTAGAGAGAATGTTCAGTGTCTTGTGCATGGCAGGAAACTGAGGCCCAGAGAAGCAAATTGACTTGCCCAAGTGCATCTCCAAAGTCAACCAGGGAAAACCAAAATTCTCTCGCAAGCCGCGTGTGTGTTCATACTTTTAAAATTCATTCGTTCTGTACCATTTCACCTTCAACTGTTTATTGAGCAGCTGCCATAGGCACTCCCCAGGCCCTGAGAATACAGTGGTGCACAGGCCTGGGAACATGTGCTAGGCAACACGGGGCACAGGAGGCTTCAGGAAATGATAAAAATTATTCTGTATCTTAACTCTAATAGGAATGTAGCAGTGTGTACATTTGTCAAACTCGTCTCATGACACACTTAGAATGAGTGCCTTCTGTTGTGTACAAATTATTTAAATTAAAAGGAAAAATAAAGCCAGGCACATAATCACCAAGGTTTAACCTCCGTGATGTAAAAGAGCACATGTGAGAGCAGCTGTTGCAAAGTGCCATCACTGAAACCAAATTTCTTTCCAAACTGGGGGAAACCTAGAGATGTGGGTGTGTGCAAAACTGTGCCCTGTAAGAGATCATTCCAGGACCCCCAAGAGTTTAAGAGCTTGGAGAGTAAGAGTGGAAAATTCAAAGCAATACTGAAGTGAAAAAAACGGAGTTTGTCAGGAGCTAGAAGACAGATTCTGGTTTTGTCTCCACTTACTCAGCTTTGTGACCCCCAACAACTTGCTCTCCCTGGAATGGCAGTTTTCTTCTCTTTCAAGAAGCAATCACAATGCCTGTTTCCACATTGCAGTGCAAGGGTCAAAAACCATGTGATAGCTGGGAAAATGTTTTGAAAACTAGAAGCCACTATATACCTGTAAGGACATTTAAAACTTCTTTCTCCAAGTTGAATTCCTGTCCATAAAGCCAACGTATTAGAAAAGCCTTCAGTCACTAGATGTTTCTGACTCTGCCGTAGCTCCAAGGCATGTGTACTTTGGCTGATGTTCCTGCAAAACTGTGTTTATTAATGTCCTGCAGTGTTTGCCAAACAGGCTCTGCACCTGCAGGTTCCATTCAGTCCCTTAGGTAGAGCCGTCTTTTCAATCAAAAGACAAAGTGGCAGAAAAGAAATATTTGTGTTTCGTAAAGAGAGGAGATCTGTCACAAAAGTGGAAGTCATGAAATAGATTCGATACATACTTTTACACTCATGTAGCCTGTAATATTTTCTTGAGCATCTGGCTCAACACAACAGGACTGGGAAGGTTACACAGTGATAAATAAAACACAGTCTTCATTCTCAAGGAGATGGTAGTCTAGAAGAATGGATGAGAGATGACAAAGGTAACAAACGCAAAGCCGTACGCGAAAAACGTTATGAGAAAAACGTGAGGCAGTGGAGTTGGCCAGGTGGATAAAAAGGGTGTTTGTCTCTTGGAAATCCTTCTGAGAAAGGCGTCGCCAGAAGTGAGCGTTGCAGAACGAGTAGCAGGCTGTGGCGAACGAGGGGGCATCGCAGGTGGAAGGATGCACTGAGCACAAGACAATTCTGAATGTGCTGGCAGTTTGGCTGGGCTCGAGCTTGGGGCTGAGGCTCTAGTGTGAGGTAGGAAATCAGGCTGAGGAAGGTGAATTGAGGGCAAGTCCACGGAAGCCTTTCTGTGCCAGCCTTCCTCAGCTGGAAATGGAAAACTACTGAAGGTTTCTGAGCAGGAGTGTGGTATGACTCAAAGTGTGTCAGTGCAGATGACTTTGGCAGCTCCGTTGGGTATGCAGTCATGTCGGGAGATGCCTGAACTAGGGAGGCTAAATAGAAAACAAATGCAATGTTTGAGCGAGGAAAAATGAGAATTTCAACTAGTACAATAGGTATATGGATGGGCAAGAATGTACAAAGACAAGGAACGCAGGGGTCAAAAATTGGCTGGACTGTAGAACCAGTTGGGTTCTAAAGAAAGAAAGAAGGAAAGAAACAGGCTGGAGGTGTAGCTCAGTGCAATTGCCAGTACTAAAACAACAACAAAACTCAGATTTCCAGCCAAAATGGAAAGTCTCGTAAGCATGCATTAGGTAAAAAAACCCAAAAAACAAAACCAAAAAACCCACTGGATTTTCTTTTAAAACATACTGAAATATTGGTGCTAGGAGGACAGCTAACATTGTTGAGTACTTTTTCTACACAAATTTACATATATTTCCCTATGTAATCTGTAAAACTGTATTGTAAGAAGAAAATAAGACCATATCAGATTGTTAGATAGGGTGAGGCTCAAGAGGTAAAGTAACTTCCTAAAGCAGCAGAACTGCCATTCAAGAAGAAATCTAAATACTGTGTTCTTTGTATGTTACTGTTGCAAAAAAGTCTAACAAACTGTTGGACAGGAAAAACTGAAATCAGAGAGTCAGGGAAAATCCACACAGTATCTTTTCCTGAGATTATGGAGAAAATGAAATTATTTCCTCCTTTCACATACAGCAGAGCACATGAAATTTACTCAATTTGTCTGCATAGATTAGTAAACTCTAGAAAGTTAGAACAGTTCTCAAGTGATTACTTCTGATGGTTACCAATGAATCCCTCCAATGAAGATTTTAATAGTTGCTAATATATGACAAATTCACAAGTTAGTTCCTAGGCTGTTTCTTTGAAGTAAATCATGATTCAGAATTTTCTTGGCATCTCTGAGAATGTCGCTTTAATTCTAAATGGAAACCAGGAATATACTTGTAAGATCTGGGGGAGAAGTAATGTAATGCAACTCATGTTTCAAAGCACATTCACCCCTAAATAGTCCTTACTGCAAAAATAAGTATATTCAGCACACAGCTGACAAACCAGAGATCTGCACTGAAATTATCAGTTGGTGATATTATAATAAACATAGTTACCGCTTGCATTCAGGCTGTTTCTTACTCAAGTTGTATGTCTGTCTTAAACCCTCTTGACAAAAATCACATTTCTATTTTCCAAATAAGTTTTGTAATGCCATGATAAATGAGTTCTTCTTTTGAATTCAGGTGTGTTCTACCGAATATTATCCCCTAGCCATGCCTCAGCTTTATCTCCACTCTCCTGTTTCCAGATAGTATCATTTACTACATGTATCGAAAAATTTATAATTGTACCTCCTTGTTGGAAATCCAAGTTTAATTAATTAGCCGTTACGGAGGCAATGTCCCATGGATAAAATACATGCATTCATTTCCAGAATTATGTCTTGAATCCTATGAAGAACCTGATGTGGCACATGGTCACTTCCCCAGACTTTCCCATTTCACTCATCTTGTAATGAAGCCAGTTCATTATTTCTTTAGGCTACTCAGCATCAAGAGTTTGGTTTCTGTGCTCATTTTGTCTGCTCAGAGCTTATTCCTGTGCTCTTTGAAGCCCTGTGGCAGACTCTAGGATCATTTTTTTAGAATAATTACAACACCCTTAGACATGGATGTAATCAAAGGGATGATCTCATTGTCCATCACAGTTTTGGCAGGGAGGGTTACTATAGAAGGAAGCCAGGAGTGCTGAGCTACACCCCCAGCTCTTTTGAATTTTTTTTTTTTTGAAATGGGTTCTCACTAAGTTGCCCAAGCTGGCCTTAAACTTTCAATCCTCCTGACTCAGCTTCCCATGTAGCTGGGATTACAGATGTGAGCTGCTGCATCTGGCTCCCCATTGCAAACTTAGACCAGGCAATTACCTCTTTATAATACCTTGGGTTGAGACGCAGGAAATTAATCCTTCACTGGGACCCATGTCAAGTTCGTTATAAAAGTATCACCTTGTCTAAATGGTGGCGTTGCTGTCTATCCACTGTAATATGGTGACACAGGAGTCATTTTTACATATCCCTCTTCCTTACTGCCTGTCTCCAACTGAGTGTATTTCTGAAATATTACTTCAGGATTCATCCTGTCCTACTATGTTCTTGGATGCATCCATTTTTCATATTTTGCTGTGCCCACTTAGTCAGTCTACCGTGATATTTTGTAGGAGCCTCCTCACTGGTGTCCCCTCTATCCACTCAACTCCTCTCCTGTCTTTTTTCCACCCTGCGCTGAGAATCATTGTCCAGTTAACCAGTAGATCAAATGAGCTTCAGGCTTAAATCCCTGCAATAACTTCCACCATTTTTAGTATAACACCAAAATCCTCTTCATAATCTTCAAAGTCCTATGTGTTCCAGCCCCATTTACTTCTCCAACCATTTTCTGACATTCTCCTCTTACGTGGGAGGAAGGTGTGCTCCCCATGGAGCCTGCTTCTCTTCCTCTGGTTCTTCTCTTGGTTCTTTTCCTCCATGTTCCTTCTTAAGCTCAAGCACTGATTCCTCAGATTACCTTCTTGACCACCCACAATCCTGCCCCTGGGAGTTTCCTTCCTTCCTTCCTTCCTTCCTTCCTTCCTTCCTTCCTTCCCTCCCTCCCTCCCTTTCTTTCTCTCATTAAAAGATGTGCATGTTAGATCGGCCGTTCAGTTTAACAAGAAGTAACAGTTGGAGCATACAAAGACATTGCATCTACCAAAATCTGAAGCTAATTTTCCTTTGTTACCACAGCTCTTTCCACTGAACAACAGAAATAATTGGTCTTAGTTACTTTCGCGTTGCTGAGACACAGAACCTGACACCCACAACTCTAAGGAGGAAGGGTTTCTTTTGGCTCACAGTTTGTTGAGGTTTCAGTCCATAGGTGGGTGGGTCCAAGGAGGGCAGCACGGCAGAGGAGGCTTGCTTATGGCACGGTGGCGAAGCAGAGAGAGAGATCAAGAGAAGAGTGCAGATCCTCCACCAGGCTTCACTTCCCAACATCACATTTAACTGTAAACTCATCCACTGATCAGTGTCACACCCCGTGGGCCAGTCACCTCCTAAGGAGTTCATGAGGCTTTGAGGGACACCATAACACAGTGTGATTTCATAAAATATTAGTGACTGCATTTCACTACAAATGACTTGTAAGTCTCTCTTTTGTTAAATTGTGAGCTTTCAATCCTGCATAACTGAAGGGTATAAATTTTACCTTCATTTGGCTGTAAACAAAGTATGAAGGAAAAAAAATTCACCAGATCCCTGGAAGAGACCGTGTGAGATCTCTTCCCGCAGGAACGTGGGTGAGAGCCATATAGACTGGTTTTAAGAGAGTACATACCCTCAGACTTTTCTTCTGATTTATTAGAATGGTTTTTGTGTAGTTGATTAATATTTATTCTTCTTAGCTTCTGCCAAAACATATATTCAGCTTTCCTTTTTTGGTGATCATCATTTGTTCACAAGCATGGAAGCAGTGCGTTATTTGGAAGGCGTGGCCTTTACCATCCTGCACGCATCAGCCTTCTTCTGTCCTTTGCTTACGGCTTTCTCTGGCAGACTGTCCTGTGGTGTGCTGGGGACCGGGCAGTCCCAAAGCAGCCCTCAGTTGGTAGGTAAATAACTCAGCGCCAGCCTCACTAGATGGCTGGCTGTGCTATCTCCAGAGCGCCAAGAAGGGTGAAGCCCCAGCTGCTCACGGTGATAGTTGCTGGACAAGGTCTACCAATATTTTTTCTGATCATCTCCCAGATAATCTACTTTCTCTAGAATCCTTTTTTAAGGCATCAGATCTTTCTGTAAAAAGGACTGAGTTTTGGAAAAGAGTCTGCTTTTTAGGGGGAAACTCAAGAGAGAAGGCCCCAGTATTCATGAAAGGCTGTAGTTAAAATGAGATTTGAGGCACAAAGCCATCCTTGTACCACTATTGTGCCTTACTAATTATTAAAATATTGAATACTGTTATACCAGTTGGTATACAACTGCTTCCCTAAATGCTACAATGGGCGACTTCTAAAACCTTCATTCCTTGCTATGGCCCCCATCTGTATGGAATGGTTTCAGTACCTGCTATAAAAGTGGTTAAATACTTTTATTATGAGTCATGGTTTATTTGATAAACACCAGTCCCAGATTGAAAACGGCCCACTACCTTTGATTGTTGTGCAGAGGAGACCTTGGAGTTATTATATTTGCCCAGCTCAGTGTTTGTTTCCTTTCTGCATAGATGTCCTTCATCTCCAGCTGTTTGGCTGCTGTGTGGTGGACTTTTTGAAAGTGGGCGGATAAAAGAGCTAAGAAAAGGAAGAGTAGAGACAACCATCAGTACTTGACGGTGAACTTCTAGGACATTATCTGAGCATTTCCATTTGAGCTGGCCCTGCAAACTGTGTCCTGTATCGTAGCACCTCTGTGCCTTAGCCAATAGAAGGTCTACTCATGGGCGACACATGGGACTTCCCTGATTTTATAGTTATACTCTTGCCTTTTTTTAAATTCAGAATATTCCAGAGGAGAGCGATATAGAACCAAAAGCCCCACACGGGTACACACATGAACATAGTTCGTAATGGTGTTGGCTGTTTGGTCCAGGTGTGTGTGGTAGATTAAGTTCTGGGTCCAGCACCAGGTGCCCGGAGCCACCACCACCTTGTGACTTCTGGATATCAGACATGTAGCAGCCTCTGCTCCCCGTATCCCATCCAGGTTATAAATTTTACAGCCAGAAAAGCTTTTTAGTGCAGTTTCACAGGATTACGTGTTCATACCTCCGGGAGTTACTGAGAGTTCAGAAACCTGGATATTGAGCAAGGAGCGTGTGTCCCAACGACAGCTCTTCCTGGGGCACGTCCTCGATGCATTTGATGATGCCTGAAAGCCGTCCAGTTTATAGTCACAGCGTTCGGAAGAGCTTGTCTCAAGCTTCATCAACTGAGTTTTGTTGCAAATACCGAAGTGGCGAGCACAGGTAAATCGGTTATCAGAGTCAGGTGATGTTATAACCTGCATGTCTTGTGTGGTTTCTCATGATGCAATCATCACAAAATTCAAACGGCACAGTCTCACGGGTGTGAAAAAGGCAATTTCAGGGTTGCTTTTGGTCTCTACTGTTGCAAAGCAGGATTTAGATATAGTTTCTCACTCTTTAGGTTTGCTTTTGAAGTTTTTAGTGAGCTGTCAAAGATTTCAGTTAGCTGGTGTCAGTAAACGATGTCAGCAAGCTCAGGGAGGAGTAGTTTTGTGAAATACAGCAAGCATTTGGTGCCTAGAAATTTTGTTTTAAGATCCACCAGGTTCTCCATCCTCGAAGGCTCTTTCCCTTTGAAAATTAGATTCTTCTTAGGAAAGCATACTACTTTCTTCTTTTTTTCTGATATTTGTACAAATGCAAAGTGAAAGATTGTTTTAGTCTTTTATTTCTACATGTAGCTGATGACAGCATTCAGGGAGTGGAAATTTTGTGAAATCAAGAATTAAGTAAAAAATTAAATGAATTTTAAATCATTATTATTATTATCATTAGCTTTAACAAAATTATTTCTTAATATGCAAAATTGATTGTAATGCTAACCACTAAAATGGCTAATTTTTTTTTAATTTAGAATACTAACAAGATCAATGTTGGCAAGATTGTATAGTAGCTAAAACTCTTGTACAGTGGTGATCTAAAACAGTGCATCTGTTTTGGAAAGCTCTTTGGCAGTGTCTAATAAAGTTAAATATATACCTAGCAATCCTGTGACCCATAATTCCACCCCGAGGAACAGACATCCATATAATGACCTTAATAACTCTAACTGGAACCAACCCAAAATGGCCACAACTGGACATAGGAACAAAGGACAAAAATAATAAACTGTGACATATTCATATAATGCAATGTTACCTAGCTACAGATAAGAATGAGTTACTGATATATTCAACCAAATGGATGAGTCTCAAAATCATACTGTTTTTGAGGAAAATTGAAGAGACAGAAAACAGAGCATACTCTACAGTTCCACTTGTATTAAGTTCAAGGACAAGCAAAATGATAGAAACCAGGAGAGTAGTTGACTGGAGTACCAGATTGATTGAAAAAAGCACAAGGGGAACTTTGTCGACAGATGAAATGTTTTATATCACAGTCTAGGTGCTGATTACATGTTCATATGCAATTGCCAAGTTACATTGATGCATATGGTTAAGATTTGCATATCTGTATATGTTATACCTCAATAAATTACTGTTAATATAAATAAAAGTTCTTGCTCAGCTTCTGAGTTCCTACTTCACAATACTAATATCATCTGTTGTTTTTTTCTTTTAGTTCAAAAGCTAAGTTCAAATTTAGCATATGACAGGATCTTATTCACATGGAATCACAGGGACATGTACTTTTCTAATGAAGAAAATGTCACCTTTAACTGCTAAACCTTTTTAAAAACAATTTGGGGTTTGTGGAAAAATCTTTTATTTTGTCAGGGTCTCATAGTAGTGATCTTTTCATTTGTCATCATAAAAGTTTTTCCCACATATTTAGTACTCTTTCAGGATGGGTCAGGCAAGTATTTTTGCACAGTGGGTGCATTTTAGTCTTTAGAAAGATTTTTATCTTGAAATGTCACATAATTCTCTTTAGAAATACTTCAGTATTTTTCTGACTCTTACTTCATATCAACCAATTTTGAGTGGTTTGAGAAAAGCAAAATAATCAAACTGTAGGAAGAAGACATGGATATGACAGATGCGAGTCACAGGATCTGAAGAGGGCAACTAAGGGATTCTCTAGTGATCAGGCTCATTATCCTCGAAGGCATTTTCAGATCCTCAGGTTGACATAGATACTTTGCTTGTTACTGGATGTATCTTTGATGTAGAGTTAGGCTGCCAGAATGTCAAGTGACATTCATGGTCGTTTGTGAAACTTCTCCTTATTTAAGCATCATTCATATGACTTGGTATCTCTTCCATGTAATTTCAGTCAGGGTTAAAATTACTTAAATTTTTCTTTCTAAAAATAATGTGCTTACTTTTATGGGAAGAAGAAAATTGATTCTGTCTTTACTGGTAAGAATTTTCTAGGTTGTCAGTGACTGATTATTTGGGGGCAGACATGGAAATTATGGCCTATTCTCCTCTAACTCAATGGTTTTCAGATGCTTTGATGAAACCCTGACAACCAAATAGCTCCTGTAACATTTATGAGAAGAGTACATAGCATATTCGACACTGACATACACATCGGGCTCTACCTTATCATTAAAACTAAATGTTTCTACTTGCTTTTTATTTGTCACATTTGAATGAAACCCTTAATAAAATTAGAGAGAACCAATGACTTACTGAAAATAAATGGAGATACATGGCCTTTCCAAACAAGACTGAAGGTCAACCAGGAAGTGGAAAGCATGTCTTCTAAGGGTTTTAAATCATAAAATCCCAAGCTCCATCCCGAATTCTGTGATACATAACATTCCACGTTTCTGTTGATGGCCTTATTCTGTATGTGGGTATTTTCTTCTTACTTCTAGATTGATATGAAATGAATGGGCTAGAAAGGGAATGAGGAGAGAGTGTATATCTGTATTATGTCTGAACTCCCTCTTTCACTTAAAAACTCAAATCACTGGCCTGGCCTCACAGCCCTTTATCTGACTTTTGAATCTCATTCAATTCTATTATGCATATAGAGTTGTGTATCCTGATAGCCTGAATGTCAAGCCAAAATGGCAGAGTAGGAAACTGAAGGGTCCTTTTCTCCACAGAAACATGGACGAAACAAGCAAAAACAAGATCAGCCCCTGTCAAAATAGCCAAAGATTTAAGGCATCCAAGCAAATGCTGAATCAAGAGAAAATGACTTTCCCGTGGTAGGAAAGCCTCATGACTTTTTAAGTTAGCCTTGCCGCACACCCCTTGGCAGCATGTTGGCAGTTTCAAAGATGGTGGCCCACATTCCCAGCATTGGTTTTTTGTTCTGGAAGAAGCAGCAAAGACCTTATTCACAAGGATTTGTATGTTTCTGTTTTGGCCTATCCGGGTGTTCCCTAAAAGAGTAACACAAGGTACTTGCCTTTGTTTTGCCTTACTTAAAACTCTCAGGGAAAAGCTGCTATACAGAATATATTCCTGAAAAACACTGAGAGGCAGACAAATAAGTCATTGCCACCTGGAGCAAAATCCTGAGAGAAAAGCTAGGGAGAAAGTTAGTAGTGGGAATAGGGCTTTGAAAAAGTTTCCATATACTGGAGAATCTAAATAGCTGTCTAAATCAGGAACCATTTTGAGAAGACTCTAAGCTTTCACTTCCATCTTAAGAAATGAAAGCAGCCAGACAGCAGGCAGCAAAGGCCGAGGCAGAGTTCTAAACAGCCAAGTTGAGCATTGAAAATATTCCCAAGACGGAGCTGGGCTGCCAAGACCAGGTGAGGGTGTGTGTGTGTTGGGGGGGGGGTGGCTCTAAGGGTTTAAGTTTGCTAATAACATAGAAACTTCAGAGACACAACAAAAAATACAGTCGTATAAAAATAATCTAGAAAAATGAATGAAGGACTAAACAGACATTTCTTCAAAGAATATATACAGATATACAATAAGCATATGAAAAGACACAGAACATCACTCATCATTAGGGAAGTGCAGACCAAAACCACAGTGAGCTGTCCCTTTAGATCCCTCAGAGTGGCTACTGTTAAAAGACAACACTAAATATAACAGAAAATAAGTGGTAATTAAGAGGTGCAAAATACTGCAACATGAATATTCTTACTGAGAATATGAAATGGTACAGTTGCCATGGAAAATAGTATTATTGTTTTTCAGAAATGAAACACCGAATTGCTATGTAATCCAGCCTGGGTATATACCCAAATTCAAACACATTTTAACACCCATCTTCATAGAGCATTTATTCACAATAGCCTAGGAGGCATCAACCCAAATACCCATCAGTGGTGGAACAGATAAACAACATGGGGTATGCACATACAATGGAATATTATTCAGCCTTAAAAAGAAAAAAATGTGACACATGTTACAGCATGGATAAACTTTGAAGACATTATGCCTAATTCGGGAAGCCAGAAATACAAGAAATATAAGAAATAAATACATGTATGATTCTAATTGTATGAGTTACCTATAGTCACTTAAATTCATAGGGACAGACAGAAGGATGACAGTCATGAAACACTGTTTGGAGAAGAGAATATGGTTTTATTGTTTAATAGGTATAGAGTTTCCATTTGGAAGATGGGAAAGTTCCATAAATTAATGGTGCTGATGGTTGTACAACACAACATTGTGATCCACTTAGTCACTCAGCTGCATGTTTGAAATGGTTAAAATGATAGATTTAATGTCATACATACTTGATCACAATGAAAACTGTTTTAAAAGGCACTAAACAAACACCTCCAACCAACAGTCAACAGAAACAACAAATCCTGAGAAGTGGGAATGATCCAATTTGTATAACAACAAAAAAAGAGGCATAAAAAGAAACAAGAAAATATGACACATTCACAGGAAGAAAAAAGAAATTAACAGGAGCTGAGGAAGCACAGATATTGGATGTCCGATACTAAGACTTTTAATCAACTTTAAAATGCTCAGAGATAAATGAAACCAGGACTGAAAAACTAAAGAAAACCAGGAAAATGATGTTTTCCTGGTTGGTGGAGTGAACAGTTTCAGGGGAGGATGTGGCGATGTATCTGGGTGTGGCAGAAGTAAGGAGAGTCCTATCTAGAAGCAGAGGATAGTAAAATAGCCATAGAGAGAGGACCTGGGATTTGGCGAGGACAGCTTCAGGCAGAATGCTGAGGACCATTGGTAGACTCAGACTTATTTTTTCTTAGAGTCCTCTCTGCACGCTTCACGATTTCCAGGTGGTTGGTGGATATATCTTCAAGCCTAAAAGAATAGAGCTAGATTGATATTTCCCACTGTAAATTTGGCATCTCTAACTTAGAGAATAACATACTCTAGTATAAATAAGATTTGCAACTGGGGCAGGGAATGTTATATAGTAGTGGGGATTTCATTCTTAGTCTGTGCCTTTAACACATTTGGGACATGAGCACCTTGAAAACACTTCTTTTAGTTAACTTAAGTGGATACCAAGTGTCAAGCATTCGAGCTTTGAAATACAATGAGTTCGATATTTCAAGCAAAGTCCAAGACCCCTGCTCCGTCTGGCTGTGTCACATTAATAAACTGTTACGAACTGGGTCTGGTAGTGTACACCTGTATCCCAGCAATCTGAGAAGCTGAGGCAGGAGAATCACAAGTTTAAACCCAGTGTGGGCAACTTAGTAAAACTCTGACTCAAAAATGTTTAAAGGGAGTGGGGACTGGGAATATAGCTCAGTGTGAGTGTACTGGATTCAATTCCCTGGAGAGAGGGGAGCTGCTGTCTGCTATGGCTTACTTCTAAATAAAAAGATTTGGGGTATTATTTCTCTTCCTTGTTAGCTTTCCTCATTTCTATTCAGTAAATTTGCTTAGACTCCTCAATTTACATGAGAATTAAATTTCATTAACAGATGCAATTAGAAAGTGCAGCAATTTATAGACCAAATCTGCTTTACATTTTAACCTAATCAACAAAAGGATCATCGATGTAATTGACTTTAAAGGAAGTTAAGCCTACAGTTAATAGCACATTTGCACTTTTCTTACAAAATTAAGAAGCTTCACCACAGTCAACATATATGTACTAAGAAATCTAGTCTTCTCATCTCATTGAAACTATAGAGCCAGGTGAATTTGATTCTCCCTGGCATGCGATGGAGCAAACTCCAGTTAGGCCTGCCTGCCTTTTCCTTTTGGCAGATCCTCCTCTGGATGAAGAAATAGAGGGGAGTGCAGGGTCTTTGCTCAGCTCACTCTTGGCCTGCTTTGCCTCATTCCAGGGCTAAGTACAGAAGGGCTGCCTGTGCAGGAAGCAGAAATTAAGACCCAACCCTACTCACTTCTTGAGCTTTGTCTCTTTATAGCTCTAGTTCTGTTTCAGCTGCAGGTAGAATCACCTGTGTGTCTTAGAGATGCTAATGCCTGTGCCTCACCCTAGCATTCTGATATTCTCAGGCTGGGATGCAATCTGGGCCATGTAGTTTGGAAAGCTGCCCTGTGATCCTAATGTGTGACCATGGTTGAGACCTGCGGCTTTACAGTTAGCAGTGCTGCACCTGTGGACAGGTAGAGCACGGATGTGCATGGAGCTTTCGGGAGAGGGAAGGAGGCTTTCTCAGTAAGAGCAGTGCTCTGGCAATGAGCAGCTTAAGTGTCCCTTGTTGCCTATTTAAGCAGTGAGTGTGCAAGGCAAGCTTCTTACCCTGGCCACATGCTAATAGCTAATGTTTGCATGAAGCCAGCAGCCTGCCTAAGAGAATAACTTGCAGTTTTTCAGCCAAACTGTATGGCTATTTTGTGGACTTAAAATTGACTTAAAAAGAAAAGTAGATGGCATTTGTAACAAGCATAATCCCAGTGTAAACACTGCCAAGTAAAATTTTAAGTAAATTTGGCAATGTGACTTCACATGGGAACAGTCTTAAGAGTAATACCTAAAATGAAGTAATTTCTAAAATATTTTCAGTCTCCAGTTACTACCTTTGGTAACATTTTGGATGATGCACTGTTTTTACAATTAGAATAAATTCTATACCAGAAGTACATAATTGAGGTCTGGCTTTATGGAGTAAACACAGATCTTTAATCAAATACACTGCTGAGGAGTCTGTGGGTCATTAATCTTGTTACTTTCACCTTCTTGGTGACTTCTAGAGCATAAACTTCAGAGTCTTCTATTGTATACATTTGTGAGACTCACAGTCAAAAAAGACTGAACACGTTGTGTTAAATCACAGGTTAGGAAGGTGGCCAGTTTGTAAACAGTTTTCAGTTGGGACAGGTCCTTGTGTGAATTGTCAAAATCAGACTTGCATTCATACAGTAAGCTAAAACATTTGCTCAAGAGTTAGAAGCAAGTAATTGACTTTTAAAATGGTGTGGGGAGTAGTGTAGTTTTAGCAAGTAGGAAAAAAAATAATCAATTAAGTGAAAAGGTCTCATCTGACAATGATATAGCTCCCTAGAGCAGGAGGAATAAAGCCCCCATCATCTCCCTGTCTATCTCCTCTCCGTATGTGTCACTGTCCAAATTCAAAAAGATGCCAGTTTTTAGAAGTTTGGCTCATGGCACAGAAAAATGTGGAGCAGGCTGGGAGGTAGGTCTTAGTGAACAAGCAGAAAACATACAGCACTTCTGTTCAACAAGTATTTTTCTTCCCTTTTTATGGCCATGTACCAGTCAAAAAGACTGAATTTGACCATTTGACTGATTTCTGGCCAAGGTGTCAGCAAAAGTAGAAGGTGGAACTCTAGAAGTCTTTTACCATCAGGGTAGAGATGGGACATGTGTTTTGTCTTCCCTCCCTTCATCCTTCCTGATACCTGTATTGCAGAGATAAAGATGGAAAGGCCGACTGCCGTTTTGGGGCCATGAAGCAACCTTACAGATGAAAGTTATTACTGTGGAGAGTAGAGGAGAAATTCTCAAGGAGCTCAGGTCCCTAGAGACTAAAGCCACCATACCCACTCTAGATTCCTCCTCTGATCTTATTTCCTATGAAGAAAGATTAATGCTTTTGTGCATTAAAAAAAAATCAAAAGCTTCATGTCATTATATGTTTGCTACCAATTATATAACTAAAGTGCGATACAGGTATTTTTAAATTGCAACTTGTGTAATTTTTAGTTTTACGTCTCCAACCTATTTGTAATTTCAGAGTGTATCTGACTGCTTTACATTAGGTCATTGCTTATGAATCTGTTTTTTTGAGATAAAGTTTGTGGTTTGTCAATAGATGGATACAGTCCTTTAATACCAAGAAGGTCTGTGTTGTGCGTCAAGTGAATGGATAGATGAAACCAATTTGGTTTCTCAGCTTGTGAATCAGTGCACACCTCATCAAAAGGTTGTTTATTTCCAATAAGCATGACAACAGATACTCTAACACCTTCAAAATCAAACAGAGCTGGGAAATGATGTGTGACTCATCCTTGGGAATGTGAAAGACAACGTTTCTTAGGAAATACATGAATATGAATGAGATGATGATCATTATTTAAGTATCACCAAAGAAACATAACGTTTCTGTTGGGCACCTAGCAGCTAGATTTTCCGTGGAATATATTTCAACTTTATTTTGCCTGGCTGGTAATCATAGTACTAAATTTAATAGATATTACTGAATTCTTTGAAATAGTGTTGGTGATATAACATAAATTTGGTGCACAACTGGCTGTAATACATGGCCACTTATCTATAGTGCCTATAGGGAGGGAAATCTGTTGTAGATTTTCTGGCCCTTAGACCTACCTCAAGCTATTTTAAGAACATAAATCACTTCTGTTTGTTAAAAACTATACTTTTGTAAAATACAGCATTAGAATAAAAGATTATTTCTGTGATCGTACTAACACAAGACCAAGTTGATACTAGTTTTGTTAGTGACATTTGTACTTGGGGAGTCCTTGGATTGGTCTGCAGTAGACGGTTAATTGAGACTTGCAAGGTGGGGAAGAAAAATCATAGAACTCATAATTCTGGACCCGATCTGACCACGTCTAGTTTTTCTTCATGAGGACACTATTGGTTTTTGAACCGTTGTGTGGTATCGATCTGGGCATTTTGCTTATCATTGTTGAAAGGGGGTAGTTTTCTCAAGCCAGCTAAAGTGCTAGTGACTTTGATGGCAGCATTTGGGTTTTATGTTCCTTATTTTAAATGCCAGGGAAGATGGGCTAAGTCTGGAAGCAAATTCTAGAGTTGAGAAAAGATACTGTCATTAAAGTAAAGAGAGAAAAAGTGCTAACATGGTGATTCATATGTAAATCTGTGATGATTTTATTCCATTTCCTCTTCCGTCTTAGATGTTTTTTCTGTCATTAACATGTGTAGCCTAAATTATCCAGATTTTCAAGTCTCCACTTGACTCTTTTTTTGTAGACAGCCGCACACCTGAGGACAGGATTCCTTTAAGTTCACCATTCTACAGTAACATCAAGATTTTGATGACGATCTCTCTAAACTGTGATGGAAAATCTTCCAGATTGTAGATATTTTGAGGGAGCATCCTGATATCCATAAAACTAACTTCACTGACATACATCAAAAACTACTTTATGGTACTTTAATTTAGAGTAGTTTAGCAATAATCATTACTAGTAGGTGGTGTGTTCCTACTGTGCTTAAAAGCAGCCAACGTTGAAATGCCTATTTGGAGTTGTTAAAAGTTTTAAAAGACATTATTTAGAAGTTGTGACTTAGCAACCCAAGCTGTGGCTTTGAAGTAAATTTAAATTTTAAAGGGAATTTATGATCAGTTGAATTTTTAGATCTCGTACCCAAATTGGAAAACTGAAGAATTCAGAAGTTCTAAAATGCAATAGTTTGAATGGGTGTGCATGCTTAACTAGCATAATGCCTTAGCAACAACTTTCCTTTAAGATAAAAAAAAAATTCTTCTTGTAGTCTAAATTTTTAAAACAGGAGGTCATGTTGGTATTTTAAAAGCAGGAGATCAGGTTGGATCTGAAATGATTTCCAAAGGTTCATATGTTAAGGCTTGGTCACCAGCATGTGGTGCTATTGAGAGGAGGTGGAACCTCTGGGAGGTGGGGTGTGGGGGAAGGAAGTGAGGTGGGGCGTGGGGAAGGAAGTGAGG